>LOND01001342.1:3564-14477 GCA_014220965.1 Paragonimus kellicotti | reverse complement strand
AGAAGGAATCTTCAAATTAAAAGATGCAGTCTTCAGAGATGTCTTTGCAGCAGTTTATTTCACCTAATCTAACAACTGGTCAACACTCAGCAAAGTGGTGATGTTCTCACACACGAAGTCTGTCCTGCGCACCACAGATGGGGAGTGATGTTTGCTAATAATACGGCCGGTTCGGAGCGAATGCTTGCTGGTGCACTCAGCCTTGTTTCTTTCAGAATGGTCAAACCCAAACGGGAAGCGAGCAGGTCAACCAGTGATGGCGTCGGCTGCCATTGGTCTATACTTACCTCGCCTGTTTCATGTGTTCAACTATCCGATCTCCCTCAAATTTCTAACGGAATACGAGGGCCGAAGTCACCGTTCTTTCCATCCCTTGATGACAATTACAACCTCAACCCGGTGTCGTGTACACAACAGGCCACTAGCCGCACTGTTGAAGAGATCTGTGGAAAGAAACTCCTTACTCTCAGCCTCAGTCTGCGGCGACAGTGCCATTCGACCTTCACTGCCATAAAACTACAGCATCCAAACATTGGACTTGACTTTCTCACTTCCTTTGAACATGTGGTGGACTCATCAGTTGGAAAATGTTGTGCGTACACGGCAAGACCATATGGAATAATTCAATGGGATTAACGTCGGCCTTACCAGACAAACCTTTTGCAATTGTGTTTTGACAGCTTCCACGACTTCTCACTTCGTCAGACTGATGGCATCAGGTAAACTGGGACGTTTTCAATTGTATTATCAGTAAAAGTCCGCCAGCACCACAGGCCCCCGGGATGTCACCATTGGAGAAACTCAGAATTCGAAAACCCTCTGCGACTCAGCTTAATGCAGTCGTCCAACAGTGCAGTGGACCTACTTCGTGTATGTGACACAAAACTCCAGCAGGCCACTGACGTTCGTGGTTCGAATTTCATGGTCTAAACAACGCCATCATTTTTGATAGCTACTCTGTTCCCAATATTCGTAAGCTGTGTTTTGGTCCGTACGGTATATTACGAGCCTAAGTTTCAAGCCACATTTCAGCCATGTTTTTCCGGTTACCTGTCCACTTGTAAGTCATTTTTGCAGCTGATGTGAAATTCACCAGTGTCGGTATTTTGTTATGGGGGTTGAATATATAAGCCGTCGGTGGGTGAAATTTTCCATTACAAGTTAGTTAATTATAACTAACATGATTCTTGTGTTGATGACATACCACACTAAAACGTGTGGGTTGCCCTGAGTAACTTCTTACCACAAAAAGATGACTTGAACAGGCGAGTCTATAATTCAAGCCGTATTGCGCTTTTTGAAAGGCTTGCTTGTGAATTCTTTTCATATTTTCTCATTTTTAAATTGGTATGTTTGGACAATTGCAACATTTCACATTCGATTTTGTTGAGGACAATAAAGAACACGATATTTTGGACCGATAAGACTGTAAAGTTGCTCAAACTGACATTTTTATACTTCCATCTTGAGAACCCTCTCCCACTAAACTCACAAACTTGTTGATTGTCTTTCTGTGGGGTTTGATTGCTTTTATGTCAAGCGCCCACTCAAGTCTTCTCAAAGCTGAATCTGATTAGTCCATCCTATCGATTGATAATAATATTGCGTCTTCAGAGTTTGAATACGTTTCTTTCAACCGATGTACATTTTGGTCAAAAGTGTTCGTTAAGATTGTTCACATTTTGACAGAAAATCAACAAACCCTCACTTTGGTAATCTGGCAGTTATTAGTCTGAAGTCAAATGGTATTATAATTCTCGTTCCCAAGTAACGTAACCATCTCTACAATTGGTGGAAAAGCTTAGTTGCAAAATATTATTTATTATGGATAACCAGTAATACTCCAAGTTCACTGAAGTTATCAAAGTCCTCGATGAAGAACCGTAAACAATATGATCTTGTTTATAAAATTTATCTGGATGCATCGTGAATGGGAACAATGCGACTGTTTTGCTGGAAAGTGCATTTAAACAACATTAAAATTTACCACGGTTAACGTAACATAAGTTGCATCTCTTAGGGGTGGACGACAACGGAATTTGTGTGCTTCTGAAAACTAGACATCTGTTGGTCATAGTATAGATACGACAGACTAAAAAGACTTGGAATGTTCTAATCGTTCCTCACAGAGGTTGCATGAAGTCAATTATGCGAACAGCTGTTTTCGGTAATTCTCACCCTACATGCGATTTATATGCGAAAAATTAGAACAATTCAAGTGAATATCAATTCATGGAATATGAAAAATCACAAGGTAGTCCGTTTAGACGTACTCTTGTGATTCAGATAGGTGCCGCTAAAAGAAACTATTGTTGTGGGCCAACTACACGGATGGCGCGAGAGTTACTTTTTCAGGAAAGCCACATAGGTTTAGCGTTTTAACATGAGAGCAAACAAATCACTCATCTGCGTACGATAATGGTCTCGAAACATTACACCAATGCTCCGTTTCTGAATATATCGAGAACCATTCCGTACCATGTTGCACCTCAATGTTCCTTCTTGAATTTTTCTTGCAGCTACTTAAATGTCAAAATCCCTACTACTGAATGGCAGTATTGTTAGTAGTATAGTGTGATCGCTCCCCCTCACTACACTTAGGATTATCCCTGCGCTTACAATGAAAACAGACAACCCAACGTTGGCATTCCCACTGCCAAATAACAGAGAGCCATTATTATTCTGCAACTTCAAATCAAACACTAAACATGTTCATGATGATGTTATTTGGTTCTGGATACTCATTTCCTGCGTAACACCAGTAATGCTTCCTCCACGTAAAACTGAATCTTGTAAATTGTTTTTTCAATTATTCCACCCTAGTATGTAATATGCATCTTAATTTCGAAAAATAGCGTATTATCACAAAACAAAATCTCATCGTCCAGAAGTCAGTATGCTTTACTCTGATCTAACGTTAGTATTGTGCCGTTGTTTTACAATCGTTGATTTACATCCTTGTTTAATAACAGTTTCACATTCTGTAACGGTTCATTTTCTTAAAGTTTAATGTATTCACCGTATGTACTGTGCGTTTAATGCTAGCATTCTACTAACGCGGTTCCGAAACAGTCGTTCCTTTTAAGCTGCCATGGCTGTAAGAGAACTCAACTTTCATTATTATCAATTAACCGTTAGTATCTACGGTGGTTTCTGAAATTTCCTGATCTCTTCTTAAGTGTAACCGCAATAAAGTATATCTACGCATAAGAAGTGACAAGGAACTGTCTTAGTACAGATAACAGTTCAAAAAACTGTAACGAAACCACGAAACATCTCAGACAAACTATGAACATGTGGTACATCCAAATTCGTTGTATATGGGTAAGTGAAACCGTAACTAGTAACCAAACAAAGGAGATTCCACTGTTCTTTGGAATAAATGAAATTGTGTGCAAAGGATGATTCGTTTTCAATGAGTTCAAAATTTCCTCGTGAGAGGCTTTAAGTTTCTAGCTAACAGACACCTCCACCTAATGAGAATGATCTTTGAATTCAGGACTGTGAGACAGGCTATGTGCATTGGTCTCTGAAAACAGTGTGGTCGTCTGAATAAATTTCTTATCAAGCATAACAACTGTCTGCCATTGGATTGAACAAGGTCCGTTAACAGCAGTCAGGGATAAGTCGTACTATGCCATTTAGATGTTAGCTATAATGGATTAGCTGTATAATGTGTGACTCACATCCGGAAACATCGTGAAATAAACGAACCCGTTTTAGTATGTTGAATGTGATTGACAAGTCACACAAGTCACACAAGTCAACACAATGATATAAAATGTTATGTAATTGGCCCGATGATGAATAACCGAAAACAGACTGTTCGCCAAAACACCTTTTTATTTCTAAAAGTGATTGTCTTGGATTGTGCAGTTTACATGCGTAAACGTCCTCTCTACTCAAAAATCAAAATCTAAGTAGTTACATGACAGAAAACGTGATGACCACGATGTTGTAGACGAGCGATAGATTTAAGAACAGCATATCCTTATCCTTCTGTGGGAAAAATTCTTCAGTGAGACTATGTTTCGCTTCCCAAGTCCACATAATGTTTGAAGCCCTGATTTCTAGTTTTCCGAAGGTGTATACAGTTCAACTTCCGAAACTAACATCATCTGTCACCAATAAGCCGTCAAATAGTTGGCAAAGCCCTTGAGCCCAATTCGTGATCGTTTCCCCAAATAATACATATCTAATAATGTTGAATTTTTCAGTGTATTTTATATCAAGAACATAAAACAGAAATTCCTTCCTTCTATGGACACTAATTATTTCTTTACGAAAGCTCCACTGCACAAAATGTTCTAACATTTATCATTGATTTTTGAAAACAACTTCATACCTATCAGTTTTTCCTGGTAGCGAAATGAAAGATATTTTATGTGTGCTGATTTTGAACCTTCAACTTATTTCATGGCCCAGCCTGTAGATAAAGAGGCGACATAGTCATGGACAAGCCTTTGAACTTATTCTAACTGATAAAAAGTTTCGCTAAACTCAAAAACTGAAACAAGCGACCAATTTTCTATGTGAACTTCTAACGCAAAGAAATACATGGACGACCAGATTCTTAGTGTGTATAACTGGAGAAAAATATTACCGACCCAAGGTGTAGTAAGCAATTTACATACAACTGTTTGTACGGTTTCACAGGTAAAACATGGTAATTCACTACCTTTTTTGATAATGACATGGTTAAAAAGTATGCTGAGAAGGATCAAAATTCTGTGATTCATGATACCGCTTGGACTAGTTAGTATTCACACTACGCGCGCACCTTGCTTTTCATTTCAGTCATTATTCGGTTGTACAAAATCAATGGACGGTACAGTCAACATATTTGCAAAGTGTGTTGCTTGATGTACTATACTTCAAAGTTTGTTACGAAACTCGAATGATCATCTCGACGGAACCAGGTACAATTAGATTTTCCTTGAAAGTTGGTGGCTCTAAATTTCCTCCAAACGGAGAATGAGGTAAATGTGCTGATTGAGAATCGTCATCATGTATCTTCCAGGCGGGCATTACATTTCGCTTAGTTAACTCTATTTTACATGACTGCTTTCATCTCATCACCTGTATTCGAAAAGTCAGTGCCCCCGACCACACGCACTTTGGACGTGCGTACAGATAATCCTGTCCAAGGTAGACTGCAATACCTGTATATACATCCCTCACTTTCACGGAAAAGAAATTGAACAAAGTGAACAGTAATGGTACATTTTGTAAAAAGCCATCGACTAAAGTTAGAAGTCTCTCAAAACTTGTATTGTAGGAATGGTAATGCCTCCTTATTGCATATTGTGTTCCTCAACGGAATTCACGTCAGAATCCAGTGTCACTTTGTAAAGCTTAAACCTTTTCTTTGGAGTCGCTCTGGCCAGTTCGAACAGTTTCGGTATACACACCACCTACCTAAAGCTATGTAAGTTTTCAGTGAACGTAATTAGATGAAAACACATGTGTTTTAGGTTTCTTAATTACTGGTCAAGGAAACTGTGAGTGGCCAGTGAGCGCTATTAAATCAACCAGGGTCATGAAAAACCTACAACAACAAACGACTGCACACTGTGTACGTGGATGAACGGTTTGCAAAAGTGGATTCAATTTAAAGAAATCTCTCGTCGAATTACCCATTCTGCAAATACACGAATACGTACGTCGTAAAATTGACCTATCGTGTGTAAAACTGACAAACGGAAAAATATCTAAATCCCAGAAAGCAAGTCAAATAGACCAATCCGCTGTCACAATTATAATCTCACGGAGAGTCCAACAATTTTTTCATTAGTTAATCTGTCTGCAATAATGCAATCAAACATCATTTTTCGTTCTGTTGACATCCTGACAACAGGTATATCTGTTGGTTGCTTTTTTTTCAAGCGTACAGTTATGTTAATCGAAACATATTCACTGCCAAAACTGAGTGGTATCTAGATAGAAACAACGTGGAGTAGCGCAGTTGCGGTACTAAGTACCACGGAAGAACCGCAAGAAATTCAATCTCATAAGTGGCCCACTTAGAGGGGAACGAGCTTTGGTTAACGGGCAATTTGTCCGCACATTCGATTGCCCATCATGCAAACGGATTCGGTCACAATCCTAATATTAGTTGTTATGTAACATTTTGTTGAGTGCTCGAGGTTAATTTCTGTCTATGTTAACGGGAGTGATATTTGCCACGAGTCTGGAATGGTACCTGTGCAACCTACTGGTGTTAAACACATAACCTATCACTGATGTTCAGCTTGAAACATAACCTGTTGTCAATAATTTGTATGATCTATTTCTTTTGTTAATCGCACAACGAGCTGAATTCTTAGATCACCGCAGGTGATAAGAAAACTTCCGGATAATACGTAAAAGTTCGGTCCGTTACAGGATTGTATATGGTTCCGTTAACCTATGATGTAAGGTGGGACAAGTAGTTTTTGCTTAAGGGTCATAGTTCATATAGTATACACAACCAATTCCGTAATTGTTGGCATTCGTGAGCTATACACATCCACAGGATCTCAGTCAATTTTTCTACCATAAGAAGGGTAATCACTACAAATGATCCGGACTTTATTGATCCGCATACCCCACTAATGTTTGCAACAAACGAAGAAGTGGCTAGTAAATGAGCTACTATGAACTTCTAGTATCGGACTTTCTTGAAAATGAGATTTCTCGTCAAGTTTCATCAGTACGTGTTGGGTGTGAACAATAAAACATCGTTGATGCAAATCCAGAAAGTTCTATCAGCAACCACATGAATTATTTTACTACAGAGTACAACATTACAAAGATGTGTATTTTGCAACTTCGATTTCGACACTGAACAGTCACGTCTGACGAGAGTACGCAACACGATCAAAGTCGGTAATTTTTTGCTGAGTCTTATTCTAAACTATTTACCGTTTTCCAACAAGAAATTCAAAATAGTTCCAAGTAGCTGGTGCGTATTTTATTGTAAAATAAATAATCCGCGAATCGTGTCTATAGTTTGCAACAGTTGACTGAAAATGCTTTCACCCTGAAGTTTAATTTACACGCACGGACAATCCTGGATTTTGGTCAATCTAAACATGTGTGGTCTGTTGCAATCGATGAACCACGATCCT
Source organism: Paragonimus kellicotti (assembly GCA_014220965.1). Lineage (NCBI taxonomy): Eukaryota > Metazoa > Platyhelminthes > Trematoda > Plagiorchiida > Troglotrematidae > Paragonimus > Paragonimus kellicotti. The sequence goes on along the minus strand of LOND01001342.1, from coordinate 7,368 downwards.
GGATTGAGGCACCGCAAACTCTCCCATTTATTCCCAACACTACAACTGGCATTGCAAAACTAAACCGGACTGAACTGTTCTGACGGTTAATGTGCACTGAGCATCATAAATTATTTTCCGTGGGTAACCCAGTTTGTCCGTGTTTCATTTCCGGTCCGTCGAAAACAAGCTGTCAATTTCTGTGTATAATCATATTGCGGACACAACCAATAAATTACTACTTTGATGTTGTTCTAGCCACCGCAATTGCTGATTTCATCTTTGGTAGCGTCGTATGGTAGTGTGTGTTCTTAAATATTGTGCGCATGTTCACAGGAATAATACATGTGATTCCTCTAATGGAAAACTAGGCAGAATGGACATCCACAGTTTGTGGTTAGAAATACCAAACGATTGCGAGAGCGAAACTAAATTGACTTAACGTGGTGGTCAATCAAAGTCGGTAATTTTTTGCTGAGTCTTATTCTAAACTATTTACCGTTTTCCAACAAGAAATTCAAAATAGTTCCAAGTAGCTGGTGCGTATTTTATTGTAAAATAAATAATCCGCGAATCGTGTCTATAGTTTGCAACAGTTGACTGAAAATGCTTTCACCCTGAAGTTTAATTTACACGCACGGACAATCCTGGATTTTGGTCAATCTAAACATGTGTGGTCTGTTGCAATCGATGAACCACGATCCTGGATTGAGGCACCGCAAACTCTCCCATTTATTCCCAACACTACAACTGGCATTGCAAAACTAAACCGGACTGAACTGTTCTGACGGTTAATGTGCACTGAGCATCATAAATTATTTTCCGTGGGTAACCCAGTTTGTCCGTGTTTCATTTCCGGTCCGTCGAAAACAAGCTGTCAATTTCTGTGTATAATCATATTGCGGACACAACCAATAAATTACTACTTTGATGTTGTTCTAGCCACCGCAATTGCTGATTTCATCTTTGGTAGCGTCGTATGGTAGTGTGTGTTCTTAAATATTGTGCGCATGTTCACAGGAATAATACATGTGATTCCTCTAATGGAAAACTAGGCAGAATGGACATCCACAGTTTGTGGTTAGAAATACCAAACGATTGCGAGAGCGAAACTAAATTGACTTAACGTGGTGGTCAACAGGTTGATTATAAGCATTCTTTGGTGAATCGTTAGGACATATCAGTACCAGATGTTACAAGTAACAAGCTATATTTTGCAAGTGGGCAGTGCAACTTCGTTGGCATCAGTATCATAAAACGTGTGAGGTAATAGAAGCAAGACAGGTGCTGAAAGCGTAATGGTTGGAAGAAATGACAGAATAATTTACGCACGTTTTCTAAGCCATCATAAAAAGATGTTCATCAACTGAATCGTGCAAGTTTAGTCAAAAAACATAGTGCAGCAAACAGTGGGACAGGCGTTAAAGTCACACACGAAAAGGGTTACGGAGTCGGTAATCTTTGTAAAGCACAGCTGACGAGCTAAGCGTTCTACAGATCCTACTCGTCTTGTAAAGCGGCTGGTATAACAGTCATCTTATCACACAATGTTATGCTTTGGACGTGTGGGTATTCGAGGTGTTGTATAACAGGCAGTTTCGTTGTGAGTAGTATACTACTCACAAGCGACATTCGGGAACAAAAGGGCAAGCCCCAACGCCAGGAAGACGACGGACCAGAAGTGACTATTGGAATAGTGTGTACGCGCTATGGGAGAAGTGCCACCAGGGCGAATGACAACGTACTGCCACCCAATGTATGTGAATGCACGTCAGCCGTGCAAATGAGTGTACACGTTTGTGGTCCCATGTTTAACATGACCTGCAAGCGACCATTTAGCATCCCGCCTGAAATTCCAAATATTGATGTGAATGCGTGGACAACTTAAACTCATTCCGAGTTCTGACTGCAGATCAGACTAAATATACGGAATCCTCTCTCAAGCTTATCAATTTACAGCAATAAACTACCGCTTTTGAAATTAGGTCAGCAATATCCAGATGTTTGGTAAGAACGCATTTCGAAACCTCTATATAAAAGAAGCTATTTTAGCGTCTCCTAAAGAGTGGTTACTTAATCAATCCTATTCTGTTTATTGTGGATAAAATGGTAGAATTTTGCTTCACCTTTCAAAACGTGACAGTGGCAAACAGCTTTCATACGAAGGATATCGAAGTTACTGGATGACGTATAACACATTTATTAGGTAAACTATTAAAATAGAAAACTACCGACCAAACTGCTTGTGTAAAAATATTTTTCAACATGAGGATTTTGTGTTACGGCCACTATACCCACAATTAATAATGAACCAATATTCTAGAACGTCGGTGAAATGCTAAGTCGAATGTCCGTGTGTGTTTTAGTAACCTAATTTCACTTGAAGCCAGTTCAGTTTAACAGAAAATTGTCTACAGGTGGATGCGTGCTGAAGTCCCGCGACCGCTGAAGTAAATTGAACTGGCAGCCCGCTGAGCCATTACGTTGTGAATTCATCCCGGTAGGTGTCTTAGTTAACCATGACAAAATTTGTCAGTCCCATGCAAGTCCCGGCGGTTGTGAATCATTTTACACGAAAGTATTTTATGGCATTTCCGGATGTCGAGAATTTTATACAAAAAAGAGCACGCTGTCAGCGTTTGTTTGTTAAGGAAAGTCAGCTACGCCAATTGCCAACCTGGACGATCTTAAAAATTGGACATCCACGAATTTCTTATTCACAGAATGTTCAGGCAGCACATTTCGCTAAATGCATTAGAGTTGAGCATCGCTGTTGTTAGGCCTAACTGATCGTGCATACTCTTATTGAAAAAATACAATGTGTGCGTTTACCACGCTTTCATGAAGCAATCATGTCATCCACAGCACCATTCAGCTGGTAAGTGACACGTCTGAAATACCATCTGTGAACTCCCTATCACACTGGTTCGTGAGTACCACTGAAAATGCCTGATCGAAGCAAAAGAAAACCTACTTACTGTTTCATAAGATTGAACATCACCCACAATTGATCGCAGCTGTCGCATTCCCATAGACTATCCAGTCGGCCCCTTTCGAAAAGAAGCACTAGACTCGAGTTTCGCTCTCATTAGAGCTCGTCAGTAGTGCATATCCTTGCCACTGCCGGGACTAGAACTCCGGCCATGCTTTCATGAGGCAACCGTGTTTACCACTGCGCCATTGACCTCACATTAGGCACGACCGAATTATCATATGTGAACGCTCAACCACTTTCGCTTGTGAGTAATGATCAGGTTGCCCGATCGCCTCGAGAGGAGACACAGTTACTGTCTGTTAACTCCAATCGATGACCCCTCGACTAGGACTTCTCTCCAAGTTGAAATCACGGAAATCATTGATAGGTTGAGCGGTATTTTGATTACTGAATAGTGGAGGATTTTGGTTTTCATGCAGATTGAACACCACCCACAAGTGTTGGCAGCTGTCGCTCTGATCTCAGCATTACAATTTGACACAGCAAACATTTCTAGTTACAGGGATCCAGTAAAGAAACATCTGTTTTGTGTCCTACAATCAAAACGTTTACTTTCTAATTGATTGGCTTCACGGTCTAAGGAAAAGTGCATGAAACATATGAACTTTGAATCGAGAGACAGGGATCTGATATGGAATACCGCCCTAGAGACATCATACCTTGTTTAGGTAATGTGGCAATTCATCGAAAAGGCATGAAAAGATACATTGTGAGATGCAAGCATTTAATTTGATCTCTTCAATCGATTATATAAAGCATTCATTATATAGACTTGAGACACAATGACAAAGCAGTGGAACGAACGAACATCACAGGAGTGTAATCAAGGT
>LOND01001341.1:45366-65515 GCA_014220965.1 Paragonimus kellicotti | reverse complement strand
TTGTGAGCAAGCAGCGCATCCTTCAGCTCCTCTACGCCGTGTACAACCAAACTGCACGTTCGGTCGTATAGGGAACTGTAGGTTGCGATATGCCATTCGTCGAGTCTCTTCGACCATCCAAGGTCAATAGGTTTCGCTGTTAGGCAATAATCCTTGGGTATGGGCAGGGAAGGTACCATTATGAAACTATCTGCGACGTTTTCTTTCTAGTCAAGTGTGATACGGATTGGCCTGGGACGTTCGTCTTAATGAGGTATGCGAAACGTGCGTAGCGTGGACTTACCCTTTCACGCCTAGCTTAAGCAGGTCGCAAAAGATCCCATTGCAACATGAATTATCCGTTTCTTTTTGGTTGACGAACGTGCTTCCCCTTCCTACAGCTTTGCAGCATTACAACGATCTCGGGACAGTGACTACGCCTGAGCTTGTTTGTGCTCTGAGCTGGGGGACAGTTGTGTGATTACCGCGGTCAACTAACGACTTGGAGCTTTCCTGGTTCATACTAATGAGCGAATTGGACACACCAACTTGCTGATACACAATCACAATGCGCTTACCACGTTTCTGTCTACTGTATCTAGCCGAGGCTGGTTTACTGGCTAGTACAGAGGGTGGAGGGCCTTGGTTGTGTGTAGCTATGGCAAGGTCGGTTGGCATTGACGTGTCGGGGATGCTTGTTGTTGAAGGTGAGGAACTGGCTAAGTTGCTTGTTCCGTCTTTGTCCTGTGTGATATTATCCTTGGGGATGTTTTGTCGACATTTTACGCAATGCAATCTGAAGGCCAGAGTGGGTGAGTCTCAGAGCCTTAAATACAAGTCTATGGGGAACTCGGGGTCGCACTTGCAGTGAACCTAGTAGTTACAGAAGTCACAGGTCATGGCTTTTCTGCAAGACACTATTACCTTCGAGCGTGGATCGCAAAAGTCGGCAGTCAACCTAGTTACACGATCCATGCTAGCTAACTAATCTGCAAAGCCTATAAAGTTTATAGGAATAACAAGATAAGAACAAGACGAATAAAACTTGCCTAAACGTGTTGTCCGGTGAGTCTCCCTGTTGCCACGAGGTGTTATTGGGTCGACACACTGGGTGGTATGTCAGTTGTAGCAGTGTTACGCAATGAATTTCTTGTAGCAGAAGTAGTCGGAGAGTTTTCGAATCCTTCACGATAATAATAACATTTTAGTTGGGCGATTTGTGGTGACAAGGCCGTGAAGCTAAGTTCCACTGTTGCGCCGAAGTTATCATTCAGGAGTAACTTCGTTTCAGTTAATCGATTTTGAAGGGGTGTTTGGCATTTTTAGACTATTGAGCACTTTGACGGATCTGAACTATTTCCTAGTCTCATCTTCATTACTTGAATATTGTCGTAGACTAATGTCTTTTCCATCTTCTTTTTTTATCTCTCCTCTTTTCACCAGGTAGAAGTTCTATATCGACACTGTAATTGTAGTGGACAGCCCTCCATTATTTTCATTGCGACGAAATTAGACACAAGGAAATATAGTGGTCGACACCAACACTGATTCTATTAGATAGTTGTTCATAGAATCTAACGTGAACTAACTCATGAGGATGGCACACCGATACTATATTTGTGGTCTCACTTCGTGCGCATTTGAGTTTAAGTTATTTGAAATTGCCAATTATTCCCCAAAGTTAAACACATTTTTTTGTAGACGAAGAAAATTATGGACTTTGGATGTTTATACATGTGATATGTCCCCAAAATTTTACGATGACCTAAAGTGTGATCTATGAAGTTCCATATCTGGGGGAAACGCCTTCTGATGTTCCACGTTTGGCTATCCACGGGGCCGTAGCTAGTTCGTAAAGTATGACTGACTCCAGAACACAGTTATGACATAAGCCAAACCTTTTCCGTGCTCCTGGAAACAAAGATTTCACCAATGACATTACATGGCCTCGTCGAAATACCAGACAAAAATCAGCCGAAATCATTGCGAAATTCGTACTGATAATCTGTCGTTGGATATCTATCAAATGAAGCGGTACGACTCCCTTAAATCTTTTCATTTCGTTTTTTTGGTATTCATATAACTTATGCGATATGTCGTAGTAATTGGTGAAGAAGCTTGAAAGAATAAGGATCACGCGTGTGTCAACTATGCCGTTCTAAAAAGGAAGTTAAAGATATCTTAATATCGGATTTTTCCGTCAATCCTATTGTAACCGTTAAAGCGATATAAAAAATTACAGGCGTTGGTCAAGATGCTAACCTACTGGAAATGTCTCTGTGTCAACACACAACAAATTATACTTGAAACTGTCTTCCGGCTTCACTAGATACCTGCCAGACCTGTGAGAATGGTTATTAAGTTTGCTGTTAATCGTAGCAATAGTCAAATTTTATTCAAATTTCCAAAACCTACTACAATTCAGACGGTCTAGGGACCAAAGAAGACGACTTCAAAAAAAAACCGTTGTTGGATTGATCGAATTTCTTAGTAAAGTGACCCTACTTACATCGGCTTTACTTCATTTGCGTAGTATAATCAATTACGTGTTAGCATTTTCTTTCGCTAACGTCACTTTGCGAGACCCAACCTTGTTCACAGAGCGTTTATCCGCCGAATCATTGTTTATCCCAATGTCGTTTCTATTTAGTCCGAAAAGCAGGTGACACTGTAAGCCAAGAGCTGGCGTTTTCAAACCTTGTCACAAACGTCAAAACTTCTGTGGTTAACCAGTTCAAAAGGTTAGATAGCATTCCGGACTTACTTATTCGAAAACACCGCGGGCCGTATTTGGTACGTACATACTGCATCCGTCAGTTACACACAATAGGATGAAGAAACTAATCTTTAAAAACTGAGTCTTCGGCCATCGTGCCCATAAACAGGTTAAGTTGCGCAACTATAATGAAGGGCTATTTACATAGGCATATTGCACACAAGTTTGTGGATAGACCAGGTGTTAATTTAGAACACATTACAAGCACAGTTAACAAAACAAGTAAACAATCCTAAGGAAATCCAAGAGAAATGCATTAAGAAATATGTTTTTGGCAGTTTCATAGTACCCGTGCGCCTTTTTTTCAAAACAAATCTTATACTGTTAGCTTGTTTTTACTGCCACTCACTTTGGATTGCGACTTTCTCCTTCCGTACCTTAATCGCCTCTACATTTAGCACCTTTCAAATTCATATTTGGAATCCGGAAAGAGCCGATAGAGTCTACAGCTGAAGTTTATTTGTATCAAGTCATGTACTACTCACATTGCTTTTATTTCCTACTAGGCTCATTGAATGTAAACGAAATGCAAACGTTATGCTTTAGGCGGACAGGCATAAAATTCGTCTGTCATATTGGTTGATAATATGAAAATACTTCACGTGAAGAGAGGCAATCTGTTTTCAGCAGACGTTATCGAATCTTATCATTGTCCGGGCGGGGTTGCCACCAGATAGGGGTAACCTTTTATAGAAACCATTTGTCACAAATCGATATAGAATATGTATGAGTGATTTGAAGCAGATTGTTTTAATAACCGTGAAGCAGTGCCATCCGCAGAGACCTATTCTTCAACAAAATGCGATCATAAAACAGTCCGTCAACGCTACATCACGTTGGTAATTTTCAACCGGGCCCAATCGATATGGGATAAAATCTCACTCGAAATCATCACAAGCTATGATGCAAATTTCCAGGTAAATAAGACTATATGGTATATCTAACCTCTCATCCTCCAGGATGAGTGCAGTTACAGTCCTCATCATTCTGATCGTTTTTAAAATTCGGCAATCGGTTCAAAATCGATCACTTTATGATTGTGCTTGTTCGCCCTCAAGTTTTGTCAACGGTTCCGTTTTCATAAATACAATAGTATTCTTAGATCATGTTGAAGTTCGTTAATTGAATCGTCCGCCTCTTTGACATGGTGCAGTTATGCATAATTGCACCAACCTACCCAAGTTTCACAATGCCGTGTGTTATACCGAATTGTTATCCATATATAAAACGGAGTGAAAGCAAAATAACACTTCGTTGGTAGTCATGTCTCTGCTCCTCCCCCCTCCCACTTCTTCGTTTCAGGAGTTCTCATGAATTTTTCACTTTGTCTCGTGAGGTAAACCTATTAGTGTAGTAATAAACATCACATATTTTAGGTCGTTGACATATCTAACGACGTTGGTCGATTGGCCAAACAAATGGACCCAGTTCATATTGAAGAGAGTTTAATCCCAGTAAACATGTTGCATAACTTGACATTAACTCACCTGTCAGTCTCTTTTGGCATTCACTGGCACACTTGAGGCTGTTTATCGATTAATGGATTCTTATACGGATTCGAAGACGCAGTCGTTGAAAGCCAGTCCTGTTGAAGTAGGTTTGATGTTCACTCTGGTTGATACTCTGTCTATTCAGCCTCTGCTGAGCATTTATCAGCATGCGACTTTCGCCGCCAAGAATAGTCCACGGTATGTACGATGTACTGTTTTAAACTAATTTGTCCGTTGTTTGCTCAGTTTACTGCCACCATATTTATTGTATGGAAAAGACGCATCGAAATCTAATATCCTGTCTGCAGACATGAAATTCAAAGTAACACAAAACGTGCATTCCATGGAATCTGATCACGCTGTAAGTTATTTTGGTCCTTGTTGATGTTATCAAGTTTCTACTTCTACAACATTCGGCAATCATGTGTATTTTCTTCTGAAACATGGTTTGTGTACATTCATTGTAGATAAAGTAGGTCGAATTATATGCTACTATTTGGTCAGCAACTTCTTTATACGCCCATACACTGCATGAACACATTAACAATTTTGAAGATCACTATTGGTTTGCAACATTATTGATAGTTCGAGAAAGATTCTGTATTATAAATAGTTTCAATACCACATGTATTTGTACTTACATCCTCGCTGTTAGTAACTCTTAACTAATTTTGTGTTAGCTAGTTTTGGTTTCATTTTCCTTTCAATAGAATTTTTTAGTGTCCTTTATCACTTCTGGGGTGGACGGAGACATGAGTCACTGTAACATATGGTCAGACTTATGAATATATACGCGTATGTATGTGAATTATAAGTGATGATCATCTTTCAGCCAACATGTTGAGTTGGTCAATTCCTTTGAAACTAAGTAAACCATTCGGTTACCTTCATGCTCACGAGATTTCGTTCGTACGGACTGTTATATAAAACCAGACCACTTCTGTTAGTTGTGCACTTCCAAATCACAAATGGATTGCTTACTTTTAAAAACTGCTGTTGTCCAAACTCCTTCTGCTTTCTAGGAACTGTGTCCACATGGCACATTACTATTCTACTGACTGACACTTCAACAACTAAATCAGTCTACACCCTTTGAAGATTTCCCTGGTGACATTATTGCGTGCTAGGCACTAGGTGACGCAAACTTTTGTCCCACCACGATCTGAACACTTTGACTTATCACTTGCACGTGTTCATTACGTTCATTTATCTATTCATAACGATCATAATCCTGAGGATGAGATACTGTGAGTCATGCCATGGTTCACTAAAGTAATCACGGAGAATATCCTTCTAAAAAATTGTCAGAAATGGATAGGAACAACATTACATAGAAAAACTATGGACGTAGCAACACGACGTAATCACTTCTGTTACCAACAAAGTCGAAAAATTCCCGTTTTATGTGCAGCGTTTAAAATATCTCTTCATTCCATACTCCTTGGTTAGCCGATTAATCAAGGCCTACGTCCTCCCCAACTGGGTGTAGTGTTCAACAGTTTTCTTCCTTGGTTTGCTGTTGAAGGACTTTGTACTCTTCACTAGATCCCTAAGGCAACTATCTCTTTGTAATGGTAGTGTCAATAGAAATTTTTTATCGTTTCTCATCATTTCACAGTGTGCGAAGAGTCCTTAGACAATTCCTACTTGACGCAGCCTGCTCCTTTTATTTGTATTTCTCTCAATGTGACTTCACATATATTGGATCCCGATACAAATATTTATTGGCGCGCGATCAGTCTTACTCTCCTTTCGTTATTTTTTTATATAGCTTAACATCTACACAAACCCGTTTTTCTTATTTTTGAATTAACCATCAAACAAAATCAATAGATTTTTTCACGAGTTATGCCGATTGTGACTGGATTTTAACTTTTCTACAGGGTTCACGACTGTGTTCATTGTTAGTTAGTGTTATTGTTATGACAGAAGCTTAAAATCAATCTCTCGTGGTGCATAAGAAGTATTATTCACTTGACTTGGCTTGTACATCGTAGACGTGAACACACCGTTGACTTCCACACATTGTTTTCTCGAAAAACGCCTAAAATGGGCGATTCGAGTGATCATGAACTAATCAGTTGGGCAAGCCACACTAACTCAGTTTATTTGACGGTAAGGTCAGGGTCTTCATAATTCGCGATTCATGTAGCTTGACCACCCAACTGTTTTGACGTACTGTTAGTAGTCTCAGTAAATAATGCCCGGTGTTGTTAGCACTCAGCCCGCATGCGGAGTGCGTGACCCAACCTTTACAGACCGTGCAACCAAATTGCACAATTGGTTCAACGAAATCAATAGCCTCAACCCACCCGAAAAGTTTACAATCACAAGGTTATCGATTAGAGTGAGCAGGGCGCCTCTCTTCACTCTCCTTTCGAAACGACCGAGCAAGCTTAGCACTATTCAGACAAAGCCGTGATTAGGTACAACCTTTTAGTCATGTCCATTGCGAAGTTAATGAAGTTGCGGTTAACATGCTAACCTCGGAAGCTCGAACATTGGCGCGAAAATTCTGGTCAGGACGAAAATACACACTACTGGTAAGCCTTAATAAGAGCGAAACTTGAGTTCATTGCAAATTTTTGAATTGTGCTTTCCGAAGGACTTATCTGAATGAGAAAACTGCGATCGAATGTGAACAATATTCAGTTCGAACTGCACGAACTGATTGTGTATCTCTTGCCTTCCGAAAAAACCTTGACACGTGGCCGCGTTGCTCATGTGATCGTCTCACTTTAGGTGGTTTCCATCACTTGATGGAGACAATCATAGTCAAGTGTATGTTGATATCTTCGTCATGGGTCATGCTTCTAAGCCATCCAGCGAAGCAGGTCGCACTCAACTATCATATCCCCTTTCCTTCAGCAACAACCGAAAGGCGTTTTAAATTCACAAATGATGCATTAACAAAGACAACACATTCTTTTGCTATTATCGCCGATCCCTCAACAATAATGCTACGAGCTGATGAGATAATGCTATCCAAGTGCGTCACACTATCCAATATCCCATAAGCTGACTACCTGCAATAAAGAACGTGGTAGTGAGAATACTCAGTCCTTGAGGTCGCACTTCTTAATTTGGAGGCGTGAAGTGCCTTTCATAAAACGTAGCCTGGTCAGCATGGTCCCCATGTCTCTGACAACGGAGCTAGGCAAGTGAATGTTGTCCGCATACTTCCTGTCGGTCAACTGCTTGCCGGGAATAAACCCCACATCAAATTCAGTGGTTCCTCCAGGTGGCCTTCTAGAATATCCTCTGCAACAAAATTTAAAGGGCTGGGGAAGTCAGACACCCCTGGCGAGACCCACTTGAATCGCTGAGTACCCGAAGTAGCTTTCCACAAATTTACACTTCCATAGAGTGGTCATACAATATTCTTAACTGGTTGATCTATTCCTCAGCGACTCCCGTGCCTAGGTGACGGTTATGGGGGACATCATAAGCAGCCAAATCGAAACAGTCGGTTGTCTGTGGGAGTATTGGTGGTTGTTACTCGTCGCGAGCTAAAGTGTATGATCCTCTAAGTCAGAATCTCACTTTCTTCCCATTTTGACTTTTCAAACGAATCTACTTAAAAATAGTCAGTTTATAAGTTGGACGCGACAGAGTCCAGAACAGTGTCTCTGTGGTCGTCACAAAAATTCGGTCCTTATTTTAAAGACAGGAATAACTGTTGATGTTGTGACCGCAAAAGTCGCTTAACCTGCGAAGTTGATTATCACACGAAATCCCATATTGGTTATGTTAAAACATTGGACAGCTAACATCTACACTCATTTGCATGGCTTATGTGTATCCACACATGCACACATTGAGCAGCAGTACATTGTCATTCGCCTGGTGACACGTCCCTCCATAGTGCGTACACACTGTTCCAATAGTCGCTTCTGGTCCCTCGTCTTCCTGGCGTTGAGACCTGTCCTTTAGTTCCCGAATGTATGCACTATACTACTCACAAACGGTGCTACCTGTTACACAACACTGGTAAGCACCATTTCCAAAGTACTCCTCCAGTTTCCAAACCGCCTGAAGGAGTTCTGTCAGTTTTGATATCATCTTATCTCCACTATTGTTGAAAAGGGAAGAAGGGGAAAGATCTAATCAAAAATCCTTGCCACATTTTAACAACTTGAGCCCCAGAGTTACTTCTGCTTCCGACTGAGCGCCATCCGACACGCATTAACTAATCATTCAAGTCCCATCCTCTGTCCAGTCCGATTCTAAATGCTTAACCCATTTGTCATGTCTGCGTGACTTTCTGGTAATGAGTAAACCATCTTTCTCCTACATAGGCCAGCTTACGCCAACTCGATGAATAACACAACCGGGAAACAAGGAAATGACATTCGGTCATTTCGAAATTGATAGGCTCATTTCATCTCTTCCGATTGCTCTATCATCTCATGCTCATAGTCTGTGTGCAAGCTTTTGTCAACTTGCACTTGCGTTTTCGGTGGTCGTTGTTCTATTCAAAGCCAGTTGGGATTGAACAAGGCTTGCAATGAGGTTTGCTGACTTGACAGAAAACCAGTTACGTCGCATATTCACAGCTCCTTCAGATGTACTTTTCGGCAGACCTACATATTTGCCACAGTTTGCTTTCGATGCCCGTCTGGTTTTCTCACTTGTCGCAAACGGATAGATTTGTTTGTCAGTACCGTTTGATAAACAATCATTATACCTTCTTTTCCGGGAATCCGGTTATCTTACACTTACGAATATATGATCCCTAAGCGAAGAATAGAACAAAGCCGCATGTACAACAGCCTGATCTGAGTCCTTATGAAATGACATCGCCCGTGGCTGAATGTTATGTACCCGATTTATGTTCATGGCCGAAGTGCACACGATGGTCGCCGTGTGACACAATCCATTGCAATGTGTTGAAATGCTGTGCTCGGAATATCGATATCGTGAGATATTCAGATTTGAAGCAAACTTTTGCTGTTATCAATGCGTTATACTCGAACACCAAGCATACCGCCTAGTCGTTTCTTTTATGGAATAAGACGGCCAAGCTGAGCATTCAAACTGCTTGTCAGTATGCTTTTGTTTGAGTGTTTCATCTGCTTCATGTGATCGATGATGACTTCTCAGAACACTCTCTGGTTGACAGCTGTACCACTGTCCGTCGGAACGTACGCCGATACAATGAATGCACAGCACTTCTGTGACTTCTGCCGACAGACTTTAGCCGACGTACCCGCAGATAACAGCGTGCAGGCGACTTCTCGCTTGGGTCTAATCGAGCATGAACTGCTGTGCACTAAAACCCAGCGAGGTTCCCACTCCAGCTTGACTATGAGGTTCATCCTCGGCGCCACCAGAGACTGCAGGAGAAGCGCTCGACTCGACAATAATCTAGAGGTGAATTCGAATGAATAGCTCCATTAGAATCGTAGATCAGCGTCTTCGATACAGTACGCATTAGACTCAAGCTTGGAGATGTATTATTCAAAACAGCTCGCTTACGTACTTGCCAGAGAATGTAGATATTATGAATGCCAATGAGGTTGGACTGGAAGCAGGTAGTACTTTATTATTGTCACTGTCGGAATAACTATAACTTTTGATATTTCCCAGTTGTTTCTGACATCTACTGGGGTCGACTTGAGAGCTCATATCTGTATTCTGACTCAAAAGTGTGGCACGTTAGATAAACCGAGTTAGGGTTTTGTTGGAGTACCCCATGGGTAGCCAGTAACTCAAGTGTCTGACACACTTGACAGTATGAATCTTGCTTAGCAGTTTCCAATACGTTGATGCGTAATCCTGATTGCTTCTGTGCGGAGCAAATATATTCATTAGTTTCGACCGTATTGGACAGTACGCTGGTGGTTATGGCTACCTGTTAGACGATCGAAATTCTTCCTGTTGAAGGGTACTTTTGTTTTAGCTTCCTTCCTCTTTGATCGAAAGACAACACTGGTGGAACTTGCAAAGTGGTTATGCTGTAAGGTCGTACCTCGCTGTGTCAGCACGCTTAGGCGGTCAGTATTGCGGTATATAACTCTATGAGTGTGATTATTTTTTGTTCGACTGCTTTTCTTTGGCTTGTCTACAGTGTTTGGATAAGATCGGACCGAATTTCAAACAAGAATAGCTCTCTGGGTTAAGGCCTGCCCATCACGTCAAGCTAACGACGACTGTTCCTTGCCGTAGTGGATCTTTTGCTCTGTTGGTGACAATCCTGTGACAAACACACGTGGCTTAATGTGTATGTGTACTAAATTGAGTCCCAGATGCACACAACAAGAAAGTAACGCATGGTGAAAGTACGAACAGTTGGTGGATCTAAGGTAGGCTGTACAAAGTTACAACAGGTCTCGTGAAACCCTATACGGTACAGATACGCAATAACGTCTAGATAGTCCAGCTGTTAGGCGCGCGAGCAAGCCGAAAGAATGTGTGGCGTCATTGGTGCGCATAGGCCAACAGACATACGAATAAACAACCTCGATCGCATCGGTGAACGTCTGGCAAACGTCGTAACGATCATATGTCCACTGTGAATTGCTATTTTTGACAATATTCTACACATCGTACACCAGGCAGTCCGGCTTTATCTTCACGTCAGTGTGTTGTGACCGCAAAAGACGCTCGGTCTGGGAAATTGTTTGTTACATGTATGTGAAAACATGGACCATCAAAAGCGAACACTAGTTTGCTTGGCTGATGCGTATCCGAACCCGTTGGGTAGTAATGCTTCGTCACTCGTCTTGATGACATGTCCCATTTAGTGCATACACACTTTTTCAATAGTCGCCTCTGATCCCTCATTTTTCTGGCGTTGATACCTACTCTTTTCTTTCCAAGCGTACGAATCGTGCTACACTAATCACAAACGAAGGTGTATATTATGCAACACCTGCAATGATGCTACCGCCAATGTTGTGAACTTTTCGAAAAGTCTGTATCCGGACGACTGCCAGTTACCTTAATTCGTTTTTTCTAATCACCTATCTGCAGCTTTTTTGTTGGCTGTCGTGTTGTATGTCCGCTCTACTCGAGCTAAAACCTCGAAGTTTTGTTAGTATGCCATTGATATTTGTCCTTGTATTACTGTCCTGTATAGTGCTCCTTCCCAAGGGAGGATATTCTAGTGGAAAGGAACTTTCCCTTCAGGTGGGCACTTCACCTTGTCGAGATGATGCGTGATTTACATTAATCAAATAACTTATGCATCAATGTGATGTCCTTCTATATTCGACTAGGTCCAGATGGCAATATGGTGTAAATGCGACAGATATACGCCAGTCTAAATTGAACTGTCATTGCTGCGTACTGTAGTGGATCGCCCAGTGTGTAAAAACTGGATGTTTTAGTGCTTGGTCTTTGATATTTTCGAACAGTTCATCAAACTGTTATCACTTAATCTCAGGGTCAACTTCATGCTACCTCGTTACACATGTTTTACAACTATCGATATAACTAATCCAAGCGAGGTATTTTTTTCCTTCTTGTCTTTTTCTGTCGACTCTTTCTTACATAGATTATCAGAGGCTACGCGCAACCATCCGGTTTGGTATGTGAACGTACACTCTTCTTTCAACAGTCCCATAATACAGGTAGGTGACGTTCTCTTCTCACATCTATGAAACGCTTACTTTAAACCCTACAGCTGAATTGCCGTTAGCCACAAAACCACATTTTAAGTGAGTTTGTACAGGTTCGCGTGTGCATCAGTCACTTCTGTTTTAGTCGACTTACTCGAATCTACACTAAACTGTTGTCTGTGCTTTGGAGTGTTGTGGATGAATGGCAAAATGTCACACATATTTCACTGGATAATGTAGGTGACATCTTGTCGTTCTTGGAACATACTGTCTTTCGGTGATGATTTTTGTTTCAGATTTTATTACAAGCGCAAAGTTTGTTGACTCATAAACTGCAACGTGAACAATACAGAGACCTGGAAATAAAGTACGTTGTTGCATACGGTTTTTATTTACAAACCATCATCATGTGTGAGCTGTTTTATATTCCTGACAAACACAAAACTGTGAACTGTTGCTAATATTCGACCATTGTGGGAGCATTTTGGTCGGCGCTTGAAGTGAAGCATGATCTGTCCCAGTTTGTTAAGGTCATACATAAACAATCGTGGGCTGTGCAGTCATGTTCTTAAATGCAAAATATGTGTGAGATTTTTCAGTTCAGTTGAGTAAACAACAAAACTGCAGCAAATATCGGACAAAAACTTCTAAGCTGATGTAACTAAGGATTGTTTGGAAAACTTATCAAATATATTTTTTGCGCACGAAGGATGCATATCCTCAGGCTGCCTAAACATCCGTTACTATGTGGTTCAAACGGATAACTCTAATCAAATGAGCTAACTTAGTATCTGCCAACGGTACAATATACCTATTCCTTATGTTCGACGGTTTGGAGTTGTGCTGTGAATGAAACTTTGTAAATGGGGTGGATTCAAATCTGGAAATGGAATGTGATTTTAAGGTTATACGAGTCCACTCAAAACGAACGATTTTTTGGAGGTGAGCACGGGTTTATGAACAAACAGTGGATAACCCAACAGCGCATTTGATGGTGCGTTATTATCAATAGTTGGCACATTGATCGTTTATATTGAATTCTGCCGAACCGACGTGTTGCTCACTGGATGGGAGGTAACTGGTGGATACATCGTTGATCAAACACTGCACTTTGATTCATATCTTTGTTCCGAACTATGGTTCACTGGCGATAGTGAGCATATAATGTCATTGTCCGGAGAACTACAAATCCTAAGGCTCATTGATTTTTTTAGCTCGCGAAAGATGGGTGATTTGACACACTGATCTGCAAGACAACAGTATATGTAGTCTTCTTGAGGAACTCCACCCGGAGCCATTGACTCAAAATTCTAACTCGCTTGGCAGTGAACCTCTTACCCAGCCCAATAATGCTTGCAGTTGCCTGGAGTCAGTGTACTCAAAACAAAGCCAATCTTTTGAACTGCTTCGAAAGCGTTCACCTTCAACCTTTAGACGATCGGAGCGCTTTTTGTTTAGAGGTACGTTTGTATGAATAGTTCTGCTGTATACACTATATCATACCCTACTGCCTAATCACCTCTACGCAGCCGTTGGCGTGGCACACAACCCGAGTGTAAATGCTTTCCGTCTGTCTGCTTCCCATTGACCTGTCTAGAACAGGTGTACCTGGTCGAACCGAAGTCCAAATCAGCATAGTTCTCCGGGGCACTGCGGCGCACAGGCCTGTCTATCACTCCAGAATTACAGAAAGGTGAACGTAGAAGTAAACTGTACTTATTAAACATTGTTCCTAACCATCGGGGATTTTGAGACAGATTAAATTTCCCCATATTTGTTTCATTTGCTCTTCATCAACTGCACCTGATCTTCGGATCCCGGTTAACTTGAGTAACACGATAAAATGCAGTTCGCTAGCGAGTTGTCACTTTCTAACTTCTTTATCCGCATCTTATCCAATGGACACGCATCTCTGGGTCTATCGGCGAGTTTTGACCAGTGAGCACGCTGCTTATACTGCCGCTTTTTGTGTACATTAAGCATCGCCAGGATAAGTTGAACACTGCTCACGATGCACAACAACTTTTGTTGGCTTCATGTATGACGGTTATGAATCCACGAACATTTAACAATAGGTTCCATTTTGTGAGGATTTCATTATAGGCATGTAAATTTCAATTACCGAAACTGTTATCTCCAAACATCTGATGCATCGACGTCTGGTCATTAAGGCCGTTTGTTGTGCTTCATGATCTCCTGGTCAGACTGTGTATGCCCTCGTTGTACATGTATGAAATATCACCTTGACGCGTCCGTTTCTACAGGTCGACTTATCCATGGCTAAATCCAACAGACCCGGTCACTATGGTGGTACTCAGCGGGGCTGTTTATGACATTCTCGATGAGAACGGGATCTCACTAGGCAGCTTGGTAGCCGCGGACACATGGATCATCTCCACTTTGCGTGTGAACCAAGGTGAGTTGAAAACTAATGCCACCGTTTCTTCGACAAAAGCATAAAGGTGAACTACTGATTTATAAAGTGATATGCAGTACTAAACATGATGCTTTTACGCAGAAGTAATGCTTAACGAAGTGGGCGGTTCGATGCATACTGTAGGCTGCTAAATTCTGTTTGGCCATTATAGATTGATTAATGTTCAAAAATGTTACATACGGTAAGTTGCTAATAGTCAGTCTGCTTACTTTGCTTTTCGCAAATCGATTGCATTCATCTGGGAGACTCCCTACGTTCGGTATTTTTATATTTTCCGCCAGTTAATCCCTTTTCAAACGGAACTCTTCTGTCATGTTTCCCTTTGTTATCCAAACCTGCGGTTTGAGACAAGAATCTGGAGCATGTGCATTTGCAGTTGCGTTTTTGCTCTGTTGTTCTACTGGGTCAGCAGCGAATAAACCGGCGTGTATATTCTTTTCAGCGGGCGTAAAACGCTGCGGTAACACATGTGCTTGAGCCATCCGCGTTCTCTGACGTGCCAATCAAGCAAGAGAGTGGATCTGATGCCTGATGTGGTTAATTAGTACGGGAACTTGAAATAGGAGTGTTTACGTTCCCAAACTTGATTGACTAACTCGCTGTGTCAGAGCAGAGTAGGACGATGCCCTCAGGGTTGTCACGCCATAAACAGTCGGCTTGTTTTACTGAATGGCTAGTCTTCGGGACTATTACTTAGTTTAACGCGAGACATTCTATCTGATAACTGCAGCCACAATTGCGAGGATCGTTATGTGATATACGGAGATGCGATACATTACTGGCCGGGA
Source organism: Paragonimus kellicotti (assembly GCA_014220965.1). Lineage (NCBI taxonomy): Eukaryota > Metazoa > Platyhelminthes > Trematoda > Plagiorchiida > Troglotrematidae > Paragonimus > Paragonimus kellicotti. Next base: position 50,483 of record LOND01001341.1, on the reverse strand, counting down.
GTCAAACAATAATCTTCGTATGAAAACGGATGTTTATGATGAGCCGGGGACAATCAGGCGTACCGCAAAGAGCAGTCTTAAAACCTTAGTAGAAAGTGCTTCATTTCGGACTTGACTACAAATGGGACTTTGAAGACTTTCATACACTGACTTCAACATAATCCATGCTGCCAAACGCCACACACGCTCTTCATTGCATTTTGAAATTAATACTTACGAAAAAACAATCTCAAGTGGATACTACAACGGTGAGCTAAATTGCACTCCGTGTATTACGAACGTGATCACAATGATTACTTCACAGATATGTACACAGACAGATCCAGCAAAACAGTTTCGCATTAAGGGTTGAATCCTTAGCACGAACTTCTGGGTTTTTGTAACCTTAAAAGTGTACTACCCATCTCAAGATGCTAATATAGCCACTGTGGAACAACTTATATAATATTTATGTGATGAAGCCGGATTACGACAGTATTTTGATGGATAACCAAGTCGGAGGCACGAGTATTTCAGCACTCAGTGAAATACCTTAATGCGGCAGAAAGATACGTCCAAAAGCCCACAGCGAGTGGATTGCGGACAACACAGACGACCGGATGAGCCATCGCTCAACGAAATCGGACGAACGGACGAGGAATGGAAGGCAAAAAAACAAAACATAAGGCGTCAGTCATACATACACTGTGCAGGACGTGAGTGGAAGCCGCCGCAGTGTTGTGGACTGGAATTCCGGTTCATAAACGCGAGTGCGCGCGTGACAGGGAAACGAGCGAGCTGAACATGAAATATCGTGCTTTACTGAGCTACTTTTCGCTATGGTGTGGCTCTAGGGCGAACAGCGTGAGGAAAAGTACCTTTCTCATCTTATTGAAATCGGTCACCAACTTAAGTAGCTAGCCGAGAATGTGAGATGAAGCAAAATCTGACATTTGTCAGGAGACTTGAGAACAGTTTCACGATCAAAAGAAGGTATAAAGACGTAGGCCTTTTATGAACGGAAGTAAAATATCTTGACACTCATAAGCAGACCATTTGATCACATCTATAAATCTACCCGCATAGACAATGGGGTGTAAAAATCAAACAATTTTATTACCAGTATGTTTGGAATGGAGTGAGTTGGAGAGAAGCGATTGATCAGTCTCGTAGAGATAACAGAGAAACGTGAAAAGACTGCGCACCACAAAAAATCTCTGAAATAATCCGCATAGTAAAAGTTTGTGTATTTGAACGAGGCAGTAAAATAAACACAAGACTTGTGGTGGATGTACCGGCTTATGTGGTCAACATAATACACCTACTATGATGATTTTAACAGTTCCGAAAAATACGGTCTACCTTCGTTTGCCTTAGAAAGGTGATAGCATCACCACTGTTGAAAAGTTGTTTACCGGCAGCTGTATGAAGGTCGTTTTTACACAGCCCAACTGGTCGTGTTGTTGATCACAATCTAAATTCGAACACCGCCATTATTGTCCACTGATAAATCTGGCATCATTTGTGAATTCTCTTGTGAGTGCCAGGACACTTAACTAGCAGAGCAGAACGGAAGTTAGGTAATCAGAGTAACATACTGCCTATTGAATTTTATCATATAAACCTGAAGACTGTGACATATATCTGCTGGGAAACAGCAAAATGTGCTCGGATGGTACATTGTGCGAAACTTTCTGATTACTCTGTTCAAATTTACTCTAAGAAAAATTGCCTAGCACACATTTTTATCCCTGTTAGTCGACCGTTGATAAGGACTAAGCACCACGAACATTGAACTATCGAATATATTACAGAGCAGTTTTGAGCTTATAAACAAAAATAGCAACGTCTACGACATCTTCCAAACAAGCAGATTCTGACAGTTACCACCCATCTTTGGGAGGCACATAGATCCTATTTTCGTTTCAACTCACTGAACTAGCTTACGTAGTACCCACTTTGTCATTGTTAGTCGTTGAAATAGCATAATTCTCGTTTTCTTCGCTTAGTCTAAACCGCATATTTTACCCATAGTTACGTTACGAAGTAACCGGTTTTACAGCATGTTTCGCACGGTACCGGATGCACTTACACATGGTCTTTCCTGAGTTGTCACGTTTGCATCAACAGGTGGACAGGACACACTCGAAGCAGTACGTGCTATCCTTAACAACAACTCTCCGTGGTGGTGTTTCGAGGTCATACAACATTCAGAAAAACTTTGGGATAGAGATGGCATGGAAGAAGCGGTGATACGTAATTCATAGAGCGCGTCCTTTTAAAATCAACCGATTAGCATTTAGGGACAACTTCTTGTGCAAGATAACCACGCTGTTTTTCGTTTCCATTCTACATTATTTGTTTCTAACTCACTCAAACTCCGCACAACGAATTATAAAACGTTACAAGAAATGCAAACCCGTACTCGAAGTCATACTCAGTCTCACATCAAAATCCCACAGAATATCATCTTAATTTCACTGCTGTACCTTCTGGTCACGTCCGAAGCCGTTGGGAAGTAATGGACGAACGACAAGTTGGACAACATCTTGCATTCTTTTTGCTCTACCAATGTGCACTTTACAACCACATATGTAAAGTTCTTCCCTAAAACAATCGTTACTGTGTAGAGTTAAATCAGAAAAAAATGTTATGAAGGTTGCCGACAAATCCGAATATTTGTTAGCAATAATTGGAAATGCTCCTTCTGTCTTTAAGGATGCATATATTTAAAAGGTTGAATTGTATATCGTGAGTGCTGACAATTGCCTGCTGTGGTGCACACTTTTTGCCAATGTTACAGCTGATTAGCGTGTGCTTCCGACGTGAACGAACGAAGAGGTGGAATAGAAATATGAAGGTAGTTAACAGTAGGTTGATCGTGAGAGACCGCTTTCGGCTTCCATTCTGAAGTCCCCATAACTGAAGCAGTTCGTGGCTGGAGACTTTATGACAAATACCAGTTAACCGGGTCAATCTACATGAATGATGTCGTTGTATAACGGAATTGACTGTTAACTAAGTACAGTTGATGTCTTCGAACAACAGTATCTCAGAAATGCTGTCTTTGCACTCTTCGGCTCTGACAAAATTTTGCTAGTTAACTGCCAATCATTACCAGTTTTATCTTGAAATCAGGACTGCTAGTTTGTATTCCTGCGGTTGTTGATGACGATAATGTTGACTGAGCCTTTGGGCACGTCTTTGCACATGACCATACCCATTGACTCACATTAACTGTAAAGGGAGCACAGTGGGTTGATCATCACTTCCATATACGTCCTGGCAACTTGGGTTGGTAGTAGGAGTGATCATTCATGAGAATATTCGAGACACTACAGTCCAGTAAAACAATTTAACCATGAGCCGTGAAGTCGTAATGGGGCATACGATTTTACTTATGTGTCACCTATCCCTTAACAGACAGTGTATAAAGGATGATAGTGGTGCGTGTTTTATCTTTTGTGATGCACTGCCCAGAGAACTAACCGACTAACGAAGCAAAGCGGCGCAAACCTCAAAGAAGTTGCGTAATGGATGTGATTGTATCGCGGTTTGTTCACGATTACACGTTGCTTACAAAATGTTGGCACCCTGTTTGCTTTAAAACTCTCTTGAATTTTGTGCACGTGGTTCCATTTTGTCACGTGGTTGAATTACGGTAGATTCTACACCGACTACTGATCTGCTGATACCAATGAGAACGTGTTACGTCCATGTTTCCGCTTCTTTCTGCTTTTCGTACGAAGGAGATCTGATTGCAAATTGTGGTGAGGATTGCAATGAGCAGAAATACGAAGTTGATAATGACGAGCGACTGTGAGGGTTTCCGGTACTATTTAAACATTACAATCTATCTGAAGTAAGTTTGATTTCGACCACACCTAGAAGAAAACAGCCCGATTATGTTTTTTGAGTAGCGTTTGCATTGCGGAAATAAATAGTTGTGAAAAAGCGATGTTTACCTTACAGTATTCATATCCTTGTTAAATCAACTGCGATTTAAAAAATCACTCAACTTAACGTCCCCTGTTTACAACTCGTCTTTTGCCTTTTCTATACTGTCTTCAGCTGTCATCAGTCGAAAAGCGATCAACCTCACTGGCGGTGTGCAACACGTGTGCATGTGGACGGTAGGTTAGGACACACAACAACTTTGTTAACCAAAATCGGGGCTGTTATTTGACCGTGTCATTTAAACAATACCACTCCTTGTCGGCTTTCATTTTAGCGCTCATCATTATCTCTGGACCTGACTTTGTTTGACACGAATCCAAAGCATCCTGTGATGAATGAACAAATGGATTTGGTGTTTCCTTCGCCTGGCAACCCAATTTGTTTTTCGGGTACGTTGTTCCATTATTTTATTGCATGTAAGTTAAATTGAAGTTACCCGAGCCTAGCCCTCGGGGCACAGTACCAAAACACTATAAATATATCTTTCTATCAAATTTGAATTTCATATTTTTGTGCAATTAGTCGGAGTAGTTTTGTTAGAAAAGAGTGGTTATATGTGTAGGCTATGTAAAACTGCATCCTTTCCTTCATAGTGAATAAATTGGTGTCACTTACTGACACATTCGGGTAAAGAAACTGTGGAAGACTAGTGCACTTACCGGTCCGTAATGATCCTTCATAATTACTGTGTCCATATCACCTTGATCTGTTGATAATCAAGAAAGCAAACATTGAATTCCTGCAGTCAAATTGTAATTTCCTTTTAAACATGCATTGCCGAAGAGAGTTAAATGAAAGTTAAACAATGGTTTCCCTTTAATAACTTCATCAGTACAGAAAGAAGACATACGTTACGATTTGTTAACATTTCGATTACTCTCATCAGTCGCAAACGTAAAACATGCAATTTATATCTAATAAACAAATATAGATTGGCAGAGTATTGATACGCATACAATCACACCATGTATTGTTACCACCATCACGGTAACCCTATGGATTGCTTCAACCACTTTCGTACACAAAGCGTCGGCTGGTGAGTTCTGATCAACATGGCTTCGTTTAGGGCCAGTAGCTTCGGTTTCTGATGGTGTAACAGTATTTTGAATAATCTAATTTGGTCAACCTGGTGACCTGTTATCATGAGGTGTCTGGCAATTGATGATGCGGGGCTTCGAGCA
>LOND01001341.1:0-38079 GCA_014220965.1 Paragonimus kellicotti | reverse complement strand
CAAAAGGCTGAATGAACTTCCTCCTGAACATCACGTTTATAGAATTAGATAAAACTTTGATTGCAGAGTTACGTGAAAGCTGGCACAAAACCAATCAGTGTTTGATATTTTGCTGGCAAACGTTTATGAAATTGAGAAAAAAGTTGCAAGAAACTAAAATTTCGTGGTAAAGTAAGAATAAAATAAAACCTTGTAAACACGAAAAAAAGATTAAAGACAGTGATAGTTCATGAGGCAGAGGAGCAACACCTTTGCGCTGAAAGCGATACTACCATGTTACGGAGAGGTTCCAGCCGACGCCCTGGACGGTCACGAAGTCCATGGATGGTGACACAACTCAGCGGGATCACCAAGGCGTTCATAGCCCGTGACAACGTCATCGCCTGGTTGTCCTGCCGTTCATTCTAACTATCATCGGTCATTTTGAAAGTGCAAACGATTCGCCAGCATACGGGTTACGTGAGCTAACTAGCAAAAACTGTGCATCTTCATTACATCGGTTATCTGCCGCGAACCTGCAGGATTCCCAGTCACACATTGGAAACAAGGTTAGCCCAGTAGATGGAGTCGAACTGGCGGAGACAGCGGTCGTCGAATAACGAGAGGTGATGTGCACCCCCAACACGAATGGACACGATCTCTGGCTCACACAGGAATATTGAGTACACGCACGTAATGCAAACCTTATCTCTAATCGACAGTCAGCGTACTTAACACGCTATACGCAACGAAGAATGGCGAATGACTACTACCATCAATTCTGATGGACATCTCGTCAGCGTATTACGATCTGATGAGAACACTATCAGTGGTTCGACTCCATCTACTGGGCTAACCTTGTTTCCAATGTGTGACTGGGAATCCTGCAGGTTCGCGGCAGATAACCGATGTAATGAAGATGCACAGTTTTTGCTAGTTAGCTCACGTAACCCGTATGCTGGCGAATCGTTTGCACTTTCAAAATGACCGATGATAGTTAGAATGAACGGCAGGACAACCAGGCGATGACGTTGTCACGGGCTATGAACGCCTTGGTGATCCCGCTGAGTTGTGTCACCATCCATGGACTTCGTGACCGTCCAGGGCGTCGGCTGGAACCTCTCCGTAACATGGTAGTATCGCTTTCAGGCGCAAAGGTGTTGGCTCCTCTGCCTCATGAACTATCACTGTCTTTAATCTTTTTTTCGTGTTTACAAGGTTTTATTTTATTCTTACTTTACCACGAAATTTTAGTTTCTTGCAACTTTTTTCTCAATTTCATAAACGTTTGCCAGCAAAATATCAAACACTGATTGGTTTTGTGCCAGCTTTCACGTAACTCTGCAATCAAAGTTTTATCTAATTCTATAAACGTGATGTTCAGGAGGAAGTTCATTCAGCCTTTTGAATTAGGGCCCGAATAAGCTGGAGGTATTCATAAACACAAACTGCTTCAAAGCCTTGAGATAACCTACCGAATTTTGTAGATAACTCGTGCGGAGACTGTCTGCATTCGACCACCACTGTTTCCGATACGTCAGCGAAGTGTGAGAGAAACACCATGCCACTAATAACAATATTTGTAGGCGTCTTTGGGACGCACTGACATTGTCGATCATTTGGCTTAACAGTCTCGTTTCTTTGGTTTGGGCGTGTCCGACGAACACAGTCTACTGTTTGTCGCGCTGTTTGTCTGTAATTGGTTGGGCTAAAAGTGGCAGTCCAGAGTTCGGTTTATGACCTGGGTGCTAGGTGTGAACGTTCTGCCGTGGAGGTTTGTTTCACCAGAGCTTCGTAGATGAGATTTGAAGGGCCTTTTAGTCAAGGATGCTGTTTTTTTATAACAAATGGTTGAAGTTCGTTGCGCTGCTGTTGCGAATCTTTGCGTCCTGGGTTGTTTTTGTTCTTACACAATTTCCTAGTTTCCATCTGACAATTTACAACGTGGTATATCTGTCAGTTCATGTAATTGATTTGTGAACAATTCATTCTAGTTCCCAAATAAAGCTTGTCGACTTTAGGTACTCCCATCGTAGCGACTCTATCGCAACCGAAACTCCGTTATTTTATCAGACCAGCGGCTGCGTTCCTTTTCATTGTACAATTAAAGTATACATTACACTGCTCGGTTTAAACGTACAGAGCACTTCCGTTCTTTTCTTTCTATTCACGCAGATGGATTTAGAGAAGCCAGAAATTTTGGAATTCGTTCTTCCTCACACGGATAGTAAAGATTACTTTCTATCCATCGCCGTTCAACCCAGTGTACTCTCCAACAGTCGAATGTCCATCGCGGAATCAGCAGAACGGATAGTCGTAACAGATTTGAACGAATCGGATCAACCGAATCAGCCTATTGTGCAAGGCAGATCCATCTGGTTAATTATGAAACCTCGAACCAAAGCAAAACGCCTGTTTCTCGAACAAGTAGGTGACATACGAAATTTCCGTTGCCCCTGTCGTGAACATGGATTGCTCGATCTATTCTGACCAAACTTAACCCCCAGACAGCCCTAGTAAAAACCGGGCATCTTGACAACATATGTCCTTAATGGCTGTTGGCTCATGGGGCCCATCCAGGCAAAATGTCTTTCAACTTCCACACAGTTTATCAAACTGATGTTTTCTTAACTCGCCCAGAGAACAGTAAGTAAAGAGAATGCCTGTGCTTTAGATAAGTGCATACGGGAATGGGAACATCGCGAGCTTCATGCACTCGACCACATATCGAGCCAGAGCAAGGACAACACACATCGCCCTAAGCCAATCACAGTCAACGTCATTTGTGATCGATTACGCTGCCTGTCCTTGTATGGCCTCCAGCACAAGTTATGTGCCTTGATATTTGCTTAGGTTTGGACGCGTTACTACCATTCACAATCAGACACACAGTTATTGGATTGTTCTAAACAGATGCATATTTCCAGCTCAACGTTTGTCTGATGTCACAGTCCAACACATTGGTATTTTTAGTTGTACGGCCACACTCTATTCATTCATTCACAACGGTCATGAGCTTGGTCAGCATGCACTTTGGCTTGGGTCGCCGCTCTCCTGAGTGTGGTGTATACTCGTTCTACACGAGTTTATGTTTTCCGTTCTTTACTACACACAGATCGTTCCTGATACGACATTTTGCCTGTGCACACACTACCTGACAGGTCTGATCTAACGCGCTCTCTGTGAGTACTCAGATTACCATCTAGTTAAAGGGAGCGGGGCATGACTAACATGTTTTCGATAATCATGCATCATCGGGTCAATACAATTGTAAAAGATACTATAAACAAACTAAGATGTCTGGTTGGTCAGAATCAAAATCACAACAATCACACACTTATTGGTGCACACAAAAATGACACCATTCATTTTTCTGCACACATGATTGGTTTACGTCCCGTCACCGAGGTCATTTGTCTGTGTTTGTGGGTGATTGGAAGCATGAGCCACTTAAGACCAAAGGAGTTGCATCATTGAAAAGCCGGTTCAATTTCAGACTTATGCTCAGAATTAGGCCCAAAGAGAGGTTCTTCATGACCAACTAATGTTTGTGTGTTGTTTCATTCGCTGCTGCTGCAAAGTAGAGCAGAGTATGTCGGTAGAACGACTAGACGTCCGTCAGAACGGATTAAAGAGCATCAACCAGACTGGTTCAGAACCGGAGTTACAAAATCAGTCACTAGTGTAGTCGTATCACATCTTGTCGTAAGCATCCACTAAGCAGACGTGTCGAAATAATTTCGGGTCGTACAGCACAGTTCAAATCCATCAGCCAGAGTAGTCAGATGGCGGATTTTGACAGCGGCCGAATCCATCTTGATTCGATTATGTAACCCAGCGCATTGTTCGCAAGACCAGTTTACAACTCCCTTGGCCCCGAATAGTTCATACGCTCCAATCTCCCATACACACACAGACAATTGATCCCCATCATGGAGGGTAAATCTTTGTCTAACACACAGAGTGACGTCATTTTTGTGTGTACTGATGTGTGCTTGTTGTGACTTTTATTTTGACCAATCAGTCATCTTAGCTCCTTTTTAATATCCCTTGTAATTGGATTGGCCCGATGAAGTACCGTCGAGAACATGTTCGTCATGCTCAGATTGTTGATCCACTTCAACCAACTAGCCGTGTGTAGTTGCATGCACACATCACGCAAGCGACACCATTTTGTACCTCTGCCCTCCACTGGCGTTCACCCCCTACCGGTCTGTGCACACGTGGCTTCTGAACAGGCCGGCAGTTGATTGTTTATTCTACGGTGGGACTGAAATGTCGATCGTTCAGGTTGCCACAACTCTCTCGAACGTTCCAATAATGTTTCCGCCGAGAGCTGCTCTTATCTGTGATTGGTTCTATCGTGATAGCAGTTTGTCCGGGTGTACATGAGTATCTGCCTTAAACCCTACGCTAGCCAGCTTGAGAACTCACTTCGTGAACCACGATTAGGCCTGTTACATACTATATCAGTTTCGGTAAAGGTTTAAAGAAGCCGTTAACACTCGTGGTTTTTATCTGGCAATTGAGAAAATATGCTCACTAATAAAATAGTCTGTCAGCTTGCTGTGATCCAACCTGATTTTGTGATGTGCTTGACATGAAAGAACGGTAGTATGCCGAATTGTCAACTCTAATACCAACTTTAAACTAGTTGCTCCATGCTCAGACTATCACTTTCGTCATTTGGCCACTTTGAGTAGGCCTTGAAAACTTGCTAGTACAACAGACTTGTGTTCGCAAATGGGTCTTCCAGTGATTTCTTTTGACAGTTCCGATCAGTCTAGCTATCTGATTCGTAACATTTCGCTTCAATTCGGATATCAAGCGTAGTCTTCTAAATTGAAATTTTGCATTCTGTATTCCCGTGGTCAATGATGATGTTCCGAATTAACCAAAACGTTGGGCTAATTTGATCTATTCTGTTTGGGTTGATATATTACACTAATTTTTATATTCTATTACTACGATTCTCATCCATTAAACGCTTAGAAAAGACTTATTGCATCTCAGTCATTCACAGTACGTTACAGTACGAAAAAACTTTTGAACAGGAGTAAACCATACTAGACCAAGGTTGTCCATGGTTCACACCAACCTCAAATTCTTCCCCGCTTCACCGATATCTGAGTTGTACTTTGGAGCTAAAGCCTCTGTGAAGCCTTTTTTGTCTTGTTTTAGGCAAAACGATTTACTTTACTGAGGTGCATTTTCTTTGTCCAGGTAATGCTGCACGCAGGATTCATCGGTTTCCAATTGCATGCAGTTCATTATTTGGGTGGCTTGCAGACAGCCTTTCTAATCAACTCATCATATTGTTCAACGTTCATAACCACCCTTATTTCTCTCGTCTTCGAAGGTTGCTCCCATATGGAGAGACAGAGGTCTGTTGACGCAACCCGATCATTCACCGATACAGCTCGTGATCGAAACTGCGTTGAAAAGCATGTGCTTGCATCGTGACGGCCAGAATGTTTTGTCAGACCTTGTGAAAGACAACGCCGAGCGCCCGTCACCCAAATACCACACGAAATTCTCCTCGCTTGATCAGCTAATGACTCACCAGCCGACTGCGGAGGCCTGGATAGAAGCACACCGCATGGAACTGCGTCACATTGAAGCCAGCTGGTGTCTGAAAGCGTCTAACGAATGTGTAACCACACCGATCGAATACATGTTGCGCTGTGGCGTGTATTTGACTGAGGGTAAATACGTCGCATTCAAGGACCAATCAGCTTGTACAACTTTGCTACAAAACCTGTTGTTGGGACAGTCACCAAATGACCTGGAGGAGTTGATGAGTTGGACAGGTAGATCAGTACGAGAAACCAACGCATCGCCGACGGAACCCGCTTTACAAACTCCAAGACTCACCGAACCACTGGTGCTTACTGTGATATGTGGCACTGTAGGAAGTCGGAAAGTAAGTCTGAGCTGTTATTCTCTGATGAATTATGACCCGGAACCCTTAGGTCTTAGTGCTTAGTGTTCCGTTTTTGATTTCACATTGTCTAGATAGCTTATCCCTTTCCTAATAATGCGAAGTGGTCGTTTGTTACATGGGACCGTTTTAGGCAGCGCCACGATTGATGGGTATGGGATGAAAGGTGCGTAAACGAAGTTTTGGCACAGATGTGGGAGGAGAACTATCTGTGAGCTAGCCATAATAGTTTACCTCTCTCTTTCGGGCTTGGATTCTTGTGATTTGCGGAGTCAGGTTAGAGATGTTAGTAGAGATAGCTGCTGCGAATGTTGTTTATTTGCCGAGTTTTCTGCGACTCGAGGACGATTAAGGCGGGACAGTGGAAGTCGCAAAGAATAAGAGGCTTTCTTACTCACAAGTACGACTTAGCTATCAGGGTACATGGTTTAGGGCACTTCGAAGTTAAAGCTTTGAAGTTGGAGTTTTCCGTGAAATTGATTCCCATTTCTTGTCCTTGTATGTTTTCAAACTTTTTTTTGCTTCCGAAGTACGGCCGTTAAATTCCACTGCCACCTGCTGATGTTCACAGTTTCACAAACAGAACGAATCGGTTAGTTTGTGGAGCTCGTCTCGCACGGAGCTATCACTCACATTGCATGCAAGATGCATCACGTTGGCCTAAACCGTTGCACTTCTATGGTCGTCCACTAGCAACATATTCACTTAAATGAATCAATTTTTTGCCATTGATGTCTCGGTAACTATCGATTAAATGACATTCGATGAGTACCAGTCATTCATTCGTTCATCACTTCTCGTTTAACCCTGTATAAAATCTTCTTGTGTTCAATCATCATAACACGGTCCGTCTAGCTACAACCATCGTGATAAACAGTAGAACGAATGAAAATTTCACCCTCCACTGATAGTCAAGTAGCCATTTTTGTATCCTTTTGATTCACCCGTCACTGGCCACGTCACGGCTATACCAGATACTGCTCTCGCATAAATTTTGTCTATCAGAAAAATCGAAAATGCATTTAAACAAAGACGGAGAAGTAGGAAAACTTTCATTGCAACGCTTACTTAGCACAATGATGCCCGAACAAATCGGCCGCATTTGCTTCTCCGTGGGGTGAATGATAACGGGATTACAACTGCACTCAGTCTTAAGTTAGGATTTATCAGAGACATTTCACGTTGAACAGCCACATACTCATGCATTAGAATAGGTCATTTCACCTATAAGTAGAGCTCGAAAGTATTGGAAACCTGACGGTTGTTCTTGGAAATTCAAGATCTCCGTACCATTCATCATCATGGTTGTTGTGAATATTCATGGTTGTGTGTGGGCTGAGATACTGCCAGGACGCCCAGACCTAGACAGGAGAACGATTAGGGTTCTCAACCAAAGCCTTTGGCTCAAAAGCCTGTACCGCAAGGCAGCGGTTGGAGTGGCAGTGTACCAGAACTGGTACTTTTCCCGAAAAAAAATGTCAACCTGATGTAACGCGCCTTTGCTCTGCCAATTGTTCTATTACGACTTGAATGCTATCCCGGATTCCTGCTGTGCGGCTTCACCCAGTCTACTTAGCGCGGAGTCAGGAAGAACACGACTGCGGAGAAACACGCTGTAATGCCTACTTCAAGTTCGACAAATGAATGAAATGCATGCACTCATGAACTAGTTACCATGTATGGCCATTCACAAGTTGAATTAATGTCCTTTTGCTTAGGTCACTTCGCGAATTAGTGGCCAAGTAAGGCAAGTTCCATATTCTTTACATTCTGATTGGTTTATCAGGCTAGCATGACATCCACACGCACCTTCACACCTCATCCTGGTTGGTTCAACTGGAAAAACTTGCACGCCAGTGTTTTGTTGATGAAATATTTCGTCAGCCGTCACCGATGACCTTGATTAGGTTGTTTTGATGAGGTTTTCTCTTAACACAACCCTCTTCCAACCCCCAACCTGGAGGACCAGGAGACTGGTTTGTCAGACCTCTACCCATTGGCCTGCCTGGTATGAGTGACTCTATCGGTGTGGTGATCACACCGTCCAGTTTAGCCCAATAGGTCATCGAGATGCGCAAGCCGTCACACCACGTCAAGGTCCAGTCTCGTTATGACAGCAGAGAGACGTCTCTCTGAGGCTTACAATCATGTATTCAAGAGACTGCAACATGAAGTACATGTGTGCCTTATCCATCAGTGCATCATGAACTCGCACATATCGCAATGAAAAAGGAACAAAGTGATTAACTAAAAGTTTGGTTCATTTACAACAAAATACTTACATTTTACGATGGCTGGGACTGAACTGAATAGAATAGTCAACCTACAAAAAAAATTGTAGAACACAATAAGGCACGACAACACGGAATATGTATTGCAAAACCGTACAAGATTTTGGAATAATAAAACAACTGTATTACGAAAAGAGCGACAAAATATGTCAGTAATGTTCATCACACATAATAAGGTCTTACATTATTAACACTTAGTGGTACCGATGCTCCTCACGAGCTGCGAACAGCACGACCGACTGAATAGTCTCTGACATGAAAAGCAGGGCTCACTGATCCGGGTACAACATCTACGCATTTGACATTTTTTCTTCTTTTTTCAACACCCTGGCTGATGCTGCACTGTTAGCTATTAGAAGTGATCATCATTTAACATGGTATCCTCAATGTATTCTCGAGAATCATTGTGAGCGCCTTTCCAAGTCAACGGTTTGCCGATAAGCTCCTTGTGATATCTTTATCATCGTCATCATGATCACTACCACCAGTGATAAGTAGACATTCCTAAACAACTAGTGTTTACCTGAGGAAATCATACTTTGATGTTTATTCAAACCTACGGTCAACAATATCAACGCTATGTCTGCTTTTGTTTTCAAATAAAAACACTGCGGATCTCTTCTGGTGTATTTTCTCCACGCAAGGTTTCCGGTAAAAACTTGCTGTTTACTCAGTGTTTCATGTATTGTTGACCGTGTTTCATAATATTGCTTGAAGGCCGAGCCTGCTAGGCGCTTATCAATATTGCCGTCCCAAATGTATCACTCCTCGAACCTTTTAATTCGCACCCCGAGTCTTTCAAAATCAAACAAGACTGCTCTTGGCCAAGCTCATGAAGATATCTAGTAGTTTGATAATAAATCTAAGCAGTCAAGTCAATGAATGAAAATACCGTATCATTCTCATGAGTAGGGTTAATCCGAGGAAGATTGTCCACTAGATCAGTGCTTCAAATGGCAGACTGAAACACTGCGTCAAGTCAGGCGAATTCATAGTAATGCTACAATTGACACGAAAACTTTGGTCAGACAGAGATAGGAAGAAACAAAAAATATACATCAACGAAAGTTGCACTCCATCCTTGGATTAGAAATGGCGCAAGGTGACAAATACGGTTCACTCCTCGTCAACACACTCCAATGAACTCACGTCTCTTTTAAGCCTGTACGGATGCCAAATGTCTCTTCAGTGGCTATTTATACGATAGTGTCCCCCCCACACCAGACCGTCTTCGCCTTCCTTGACTGCTATGACAACTGTTTTCTGCCAACGGCCTATCAACCAGTGATACGAGATCGCCTTTAGAAAGGTTGGGCCTCACCGCTGATCAACGTTAGATCGTCTGCAACGTGGACAGATAAGATTGTATCCATTTTCGCCAGAACATATCCATACGATAAGTGGTTTGTCACCCTCTTCAGTTAAAACGATTCTCGTTCACGTCATCCGCAGTCAGGATGGATGAATTGTCTTTAGGCCGAATTGCTCGGAGTGTGAGCATATTGATCATCAAGGTCATCGTGGCAACGAACCGATTAACAGGCATACAAAAATGGACCCGTGTCCAATGAATATGCTGATTCAATATGAATTGCCCTTATGCTGAAGCAGTCATATCGCTCTTCTGTCGCACTTTCTCGTTTGACAAATAGATAGTCAGAGTAGTCCAACCCAGTTATTGTAGAGAGATCCACGTTCACCTCGATCCTATCCATGGGCATGCCATGTTGACATGGTAGCGTAAACCACCTTCGGCATTGCTAAAGATTCCTCAAAGAGCTCTTTGTGGGCGTGTTCGCAGATAAAATCCAAAACTTTTCGCGTAAGAGAGAAAGAACATGATTCAGACCTGAGTGACCGCTAACTTCGTGGAAAATGTTGGACGATTAAAATGGTCATAAAGTGTTTCACTGACATTGTTACACGGTACCTAATCACAAAAGCAGGTTAACAGTTTGTAGTCTTCTGCCGATATACAGTAGACCATTCAGCATAAGTGGGTTTAGTTTTCGTAGAGGATGGAAATGTTCAGTAAGCTTCTCGTATGACGTTTATTGTATGACAGGCTTCTCCTAGATAATGAAACTTTGTTAACACAGTAAATACTCTTTTGGAAACGAATGTTGTTGCAACAGCCAGACAAATGCATCTGACATTCTAAATCCCGTTAATAGAAAGACGACCTATCTCTTGTAGATTATTCTTGGTGTGGAGATGTCACTTGTACCGTAGAAGCCATACAAAGAGGCACTGCAACTCGGTCCAGGGATATTCCTCTTTGAACTTAGAAATGAAAGTGTCCGATTCATGGGGACAGTTGGCAATAGTGTTACTACAATTGGTGACGGGGTATCCAGTCGGCTTCACGGCGCCAGACCAATTGGCTTCATCATTGCAAAGGAACATAGGACTATTTAACCAGCGAGTATTTTTTCGATAATCGTCTGCAAAAATGCCGTGCAACACAATATCTTCCAGATTGTGCTTTGCATCGATGTAACGCCATTGTTCTGAGAAGAATGTGACGTGAATAGTTATCAGTCTGTTTGCAAAAAAAAAATTAAGAATCTTTTCTTAACGTGGAGAATGCTGTGGAATACAATCATAGAGTCGGTCCAAAGTGTAATGGACGACCTTGATAGGCTGTACTTTGTTAAGTAATTTCACTAGCAGAACTGCTGTGACCAACTCTAGTCGTGGTACACTGGTCGTAGGTAGGGAAACAAAACGGGCTTTGTCCACGATCATATAACAACACCTGACGCGTAGTGAATTTGTCATGAGTAAATAGGCTACGGCTCCGTAACCAACTACTGAAACATAGCTGAAAACGTGCAAATGAATGCGTGCATGTGCGTTAAATTCATCAGGTCCGTTGCGTCTCGGCATCGATATTCGTTGCACTCGATCACCGGTTTCACAATTCTACCACTTCACCATCTATGGTATCATTCCAGCTCAATCTGAGTTTGCACAAGCGTTGCAGAAGATTGCCTGCGGCTAGTTTTATGGGAGCTTTATCTCCGAATCGATCAAGAATAGAAGAGACAAACGATAACAGACTTCTTCTGATGAATATCCTATGCACCGAGCTGGCCTGAAACTTATAGGCGTCAATTTCGACATCCCATAGTAACCCGAGCGTCCTCTAAATTTCGGAGACTTCAAAGTTAAGTTGTATCCTTGTGGTTGCACAATCGCTTTCTTGGAGTGCCGACAAAAGCTGCCGATGATTACTAATTTATTTCGTCAGTTTGAACGTCTTTTAGTTGTTTGGCAAATCCAACCGCTTTCGCCACATCTTATACACTGAACAAACAGTCGTCAACATAGAAACATAGTTGTACCTCCTGAAAGACGTCCAAATCGAGTTGATTACGGTTTTCTGCTATGGTTTTTCCGGCCACCATAAAAATCGCAAGTAGTTACAGTTCTTTTCTGGAACTTGCGCTCAGTCGAACGTGGCCTCAATATCGGTCATGAAAACTACCTTTTCTAGCCAAAATCTGAGCAGGACACCTACCAAAGGATTCGTCAGATCAGGTCCCGGGAGTAGTTGACCGTTTAGAGAATGCGGTGCATATCGTGTGGCGCAGTCGAAAACGATGCGTAATTTATTGGGATTGGCCGGGTGAAAAACCGGTTGGTGCGGTAAATACCATCTATATAGGGTATCAGCAGCGAGAGCCAGCTCAGCTTAACCTTTTTCAACATAATCACAAACGATCGTAGAACACTTTGTCAACAATTCCGGGTCTCTTTGAAGCCGAATGCGGAGTGTTTGAAGACGCTAAAGCACAGCAGGTCGACTTCCACGCAAAAGTAGTGGGTCTGTACGTCAAGAAAGATCAATTTTTTAATGATCCATCTTTTAATAGCATAGACTGCTCCAAATCTGTAAGCGCCTTACGGTCCTCAAAGGAAGTATCTCGTTCTTTACCTGAGGTTGAATCCACGAATTCCGTATCATATGATTTCTCAATATCACTGCGTATATCGTGCAACTGAAAGGTGTAATCATCAAATATAGTCTTTTTGTGGGTTTATCGGTCCGACGAACGTCCATCCCAATATCGTGCGCACTTCACAGGGTTCATTCCATTTGTCGATCCTCTGTTTTATGATCCAATGAGATTCAGATACGTCTGACCCAATGAGTGTGCCTATTTTGGAGGTTGAACAATCCGAAAACTGAACATCTCTGAGGTGACCTCTTGACTGCAATTCGTTCTTCGTAGTGACCTATCGATTTACTCTCGACAGTCTTTTAACTGACAAGTCCGTCAAATGCACGAGGACTTGACTCGACTGGTTCCACATCAAGCTTCACTTCTGGTGAAGTGAAGGTACTACACTGATTGAGAGTTATCAGTGTGGGTCGTTTTGGCTCTCCAGTGAAGTCTAGTCTTTTGTCAGTGGCTCCCGAATATAAGAGTGGCATTTGATTCGTTGTCCAGGTATGCACAATTATGTATGATATGTCCGGCTTGTCGTAGCACGACTGGTACGATTGTCAACGCTACTTGACGATCTAAAGACGTTTCAGATGAGGAAGTCAGAAGCAACGTCGTTGAATTATGGATGCAAGTGGAGACAGATGAGTCGGAGTGCAGCAAGCAATGATGACGTCCACCCATCTTTCAGCTGTGCAGCCACGCAGCCATCTACAGCTGGCAGCTACGTGATCGACTTTCAGGCACAGGTAACAGAATCTGAGTCCTCATAGTATATTTAACCTATTATTAACAGTCCTCATCAAAAAATCTACACATCTATCGGGATAGTGCGGACCACCGCAAATGGAACAGCGAATAGGAAAGGTCATCTGATTAGTGTACGTTCCACTGACGAACGTTGAACGATGTACGTATAACCAACGACGCCATATATCGGAACCAAATCGAGTAGCTGAAGACGTGATACTATTAACATAATTTGATCAAGTACAGAAACAGCCACAATTTGTTTGTATTCGCGGATGTGCGGTATCTGATGCCAACATTGTAGGCCGTCAATTGCATCAATTATACTCTACGATTGCGACTACAATAGCCCGATAAATTTGCCCCCAAAGACGGAACAGAGAAATAAGCTATCGGATCTGTAATCGGATTAGTTGTCTAAATAGCCGACGTCTTCTCGTTGCAGACCGACTTACTTGGCGACCAGTCTTCCGACGTCTATATGAAAGATGTAGTCACAAGCGACGGAAAGAGTGTGCATAGACGTTAAACAATGGTTGGGGAGTGAATATGAGATCAATGCTGACGGAAACGGCCTAGAGATTAGTGTTGTAGAACCGCAGGTTGTGTGAAACTAGAAAATAACAAAGGCTGAGCTATACACGGGGGTCACAGGAAGGAGTGCGGCAGGGCCAATGCGAGGGAAGTTTGTGGCTCCAAAAATGTTTTGCAAGTTGGAGACAGGCGCAGGACTTTCGCTTTGAGTCAAAGGTGTATACCTTTTCTTGGCCGGCTCGGCTTAAGAATCTCGCAGTTTCGAACTTTCTCGGAAGTTCTCAGACTTCACATTTGATGCTATTATCATATCAGGAGCAATGATAAGTTATTGATTTCATGTGGAGATGCACGGAACATTCATTTATCAGACGGAAGATGAGGCCCCGGTTATGAGAGACTCGTAGTGTGCAGTCTACTGTCACCCATTTGAAACGAGAACGAGATAGAAGTCTTCCTACATAAATATATTGCTACAAAAAGACAAAGCACGTTTAGTTGTTCTATTGAAAGTACTCATTAGTGAGGAAGTCTGCGAGTCTTTTGTTTTGCCCTTGGATAGTAGCCATTTGGCGCAACAGTATTCGTAGCACATTCAGCAGTTACCTCTGGGGGAAATGTTGGTGAAACGAAGCGGACAGATGATGTGCATCCGGTAGTCGGTTTTTACCAGTTCACTGTAACCTCCCGGTTGATAAATCTTCGTATTTATTCAACAAATCCTAGTGTCCACATTGACTCGACCAGTCATAACATTGGAATATGGTTAATTGAGGTTAGTTCTGTGCTGTTCTCGATGGCATACGCCACTCATATGAGGTGGTTTGTATCGCCTGCGCCCCTATCACTCTGGTAACTGTGTCCAGACGAGCTAGTTCTGTTTGCTCCCTGCCCCCGGTGGAGCAATGTTTCCTCACAACGTAGGAGCCAACCAACCCCTGTGTCTGTCAGCCTGCTCATATGTACATCAGTTGTGCGACCCGGTTTGTCGATGAAACCCAGATAAACCTTTTGGGATATCATGAGTTGTTATCGAGACATTTTAACTGGAAAGGATATAGATTTATTTCACCAGACTTAGTTAAACGGTCAAAAAGACGTAGTAGGACTCAATGGGGGGGGGGCTTGATTGCATTGCACCCTCTCACCGGAGTCGACAGGGCGTGTACCGTTCTCATGGTACAACAGATGACGGCGAGGTATTCGCCAATCGGTGCTTCTGCTCATGGGCCGCAACGACCGGAGCAATTGGGGCAGTGAGGCTGAGGTTGTATAAGGTTGATACAGGGCCACTAAACCTCTGTTCACCTATGATGTATTGACCTCCCAGAGTCAGTGAATTTGGTGGTAGATTGACATCCCGGTTACTTCATTAGGCCTGTCTGTACTCACTCCTTTGCAATGTCGTCTGAACAATATTCTTGAGTAACTGGTTCACGCGGCTCCACCACGTCACCCTTGTTTGCCAACACCGTTAAAGGACAGACGTTAGGAGGTGTTAACATTCCGTTTGTTGTCGTCCGTCGCATACATTAAACCACTGACTGTATATAAAGGACGCATGGCAGCATGACGCACACTAACAAAATCACGGTTGATTCTCCGGCAACGATACCGACTGCGTCAACATCTTTTGTGCACAAGGAAATTATTGTTTCTGCTTAATTAGCATGACTTCCGTGATTACCAGCAGCTTCGGGTTTTGACTATGTAACAACACAGTGAACAACGTTAATGTGTTAACCGCTTAGTTGCTGCGCTTCTCGGTCCATTCAACCGATGTGATTGTCATCACAACTGCAGGTGAACTGGTAAACTAGGTGAGAGGCAGAATAGTCCGTTGAATCACAATCATAAACCTGAAAAGTGATTGCGTGAGTGGAGAACAACATTCGCAATTCAACAGTTAGGTCGGTGTGGCTCAAGACTGACCGTAACTTCTCCTCTACATCGGTTGCTATGTGATCCCTTTTAAAGGACAAATTCCAACTAAATTTACCTTTGGGAAGTAGTCTCACTGTGAAGTTTGATTACCTGCAGCTTAAAATTTATTTCTACAAACTTTTCGAGATGACCCTCGACTAGTAAAACGTTCTGCGGAAATTCTTTCTTATTGATGCTGTCATAAGCACATGTTTGTCTAACTGCAACACACTTAAGCGGTCGGTGCATTGTTGTGGGATAAGGCAAATGCAAAATTGCGGTACTGATGTGCGTGACGGATGCGTGTCCAACTCATAGTCGCAGCCAGATAGCATTCTGACCGTAGAAATGATAAGAGCGAGCGCGTCCCGTGCTCACTGTTCAACGAATCATTTTTCCTGACCCAAACTCCAACTGAAACAATTAGATATATCGTATGTACGAAATGTGATCAACAATATACGAAACATGAAGCAAATAGGAAGTAGGTATAAACACTAAATGCTTTCTAATTCGGTAGTTCAAAATAGGCTGTACTTTCTTCGGATGCCAGTACGATACACTACTACACCGTTGATCTTTCATTTTACCAGTTTTTTTCCAATCAAATTTGGTTGAGTACTGTATTTTTGGGACGTCACAAAAATACCTAAAGTCTCTGCAAAATATTCAACTGTCTTCTGTTCGCCTCAGTTGCTTTCGTCATCAAAGGGTCCGTTACTCGATGTCCAGCCATTATCATAATGTTTGAAGGCATCTTGTATACAGTGGATCAGTTAAGCCTACCTTTTCCTTAAACCTGGAAAAGCGGTAAAAACGTGTCAGACTGTAGTTTGTCCAAAACCCAGTATAAGTCTTTCAACTTGAATGTCCTTCGGAATGTCACCTTAGGTTGTTGATATGAGATTGTTAACTAGGGGAACCCTCATGTTATGCTGAAATTGTTTTTTCGTAGCCTCAATCGTATAGACGCAGTTGGGCCAAACACCCAAGCTGTCGTCGCTTTACAGAATAAAGATAGCAAGCGGAGGGCTGTGCATCCCTAGGCTGAATCACGTGACTCGCGCATGTGTCCTAGTCGGTCATTGGGTACATTGTTGCAAACGCACACCGTGAGGCGGCGCGATGTCATACAGCTTGATCCCTTGCCACGCTTCGTTTTGCTCATTGGTTCTGCCATACGGAAGCAATGCGGGCCTTGATAGCACGCAAACTGCAGGTCGGTGGAATGACTACCTGGCTCTTCTAGAACGCGAATCAATTCAGTGCACTATAGCATGCATGCTGACTTATCGATCTGATCACGTTTTGAAGAAAACATAAACTTCACTTCCTCCAAAAAAAACTCCACACGTTTTAGCTTAAAAAGCCGCAGGAAAATGTGAAAACCCCAAAAAACAGTCAAAATGACCGCTTAGTAATTATGTTGTTAGGGGAGATCAACTTACAAAAAACGGTGAAACGAACAAACTCGTTTGTAATCATTCGTTCTCAGGTCAACTACCTCAGGCCGATTGAGCGTTACTCACAAATTAATGTGGCTGAGCGTTTGGGTTGAATAATTCATTCGTGCCTAATGTGAGGTTAGTGGCGCAATAATCAACGTATTTACCTCATGAAAGCGTGTCCGGGGTACAAATCCAGGACGTGCCGGTGTATGTACCACTGACGACCCAGCGGAAGCAAAATCCGAGTGCAGTGCCCTTCAGAAGAGAATGGCTGAAAAGTCTACAGGAATCTGAAAGCTGTAATCGGTTGTGAGTGATGATCAACTTATAAGTACACAACCTTCGCATGGAACAGTGCTTTCTGTGCGCTTCGAAGAGAATAAGTGATAAGATCAACCGAATCATATTTACTATAGGAAGGAACACCTTTACATAATAACGTTACAATTGAGAAGCAACAGAAACCGTAGAAGTTTGTTCGTTCACGAAGAGGACCTTGGGTCATATCAATCACAACGTCTGAATAAAGCGCCCCTGAACTCATTAGGGCGAATTATTTGTTCGAATTCCTATAAATCATCTGTGGCCAGAAGTTGACCCACCACGGCCGTCAACTGACTCGGTCAACTGAACGAGAAATGGCTGGGTTGACGGAATTCCTGAAATTAGTATGGTGTGCTACAATTGCACTGCTGGTCTAGGTCTGGAGGAGCTCGTGGCACCCTCTCATGAATTAGTATGTCTTAACAGCAGAACGTCTGAGGAACTACTTTATTCTCTCCAAGCCAGATGAAGATGGTTCGGATGTTCAACTCGACAAATAGTATATATATATATATATATATATATATATATATATATGCATACATATATAGCGTACTGAATGACATCAAAAGAATATAACTTATTAAAGCAGAGCATTGCGGTTACTTGTCGCGATAACCGTGCCCTGGTCAACATTAATAACGCTTCTCGCTGCGGTGGTTGCGGTTGCCATCTGAGATGCGGGGAAGATAATTGATCAAAGTTGACATTCAACCCAACTAGTTTGTCTATGCCCGTCATTTCGACGCGGTTTTGGAAATAAGAGCCATTGATTATATGATGATAACAGTGTATTTCGGACCGCTGACGTACATTGCAAGCCTTGCCAAGCTTACGAATCATTAGCTTCAGGTAACCCGTACAATACTAGTGATTTGATCGAACCCAGTCAATTGTGATTAAGAGACTTAAGGTAATCGAGCTCAGTGGCGTGAATGTTGTCGTTGTTTCGACCGAGTTGTCTGTGAAGTGAGTGCACTTAATGATGCAAGACAGTGAAAGCCGTAAGGAAGCTGTCTTACTGATGACACTATAATTACACTTACATTTATAGTTCGGTTGTTTGTTTTCAAGGTGTATGCATCATAATCTTGTATATTTGAGTGCAGATAGTCTCTTCTAACATTTAGGTTCTCCTATTCCTTTTCTTCCTTTTCTCTTGGTCAGCACTTTTTTCCTACATGACTGTATGACAATTAAACATGAGCAAGAACAGTCGTTCTATTGCTGTTGCTGCTGTTGCTGCTGCTGCTGATGATGATGATTGATTTTAATGCAAGATGGAAAACTGAATACGATAAGCGTGAACGAAAATCACATACATGTGCAAACGTGTGTCGTGCGTGCGTGCATACATACACGAGTTCTCCCGTTTGTGTACGTGGTCGTGATAGTTCACTGGTGAACCATCAATTAATTATTAAGATTAGTTAGTTTTCAAGACAAGCGATCTGCCACACTGTGTGTGTGCCTGCGTGAGCACCGAGAACGAATGCGCACGGTACGCAAGGGAACCATCGGTGCCATAGGTCGTGGTGACATGACTATATGGCGTTGCGATGTGTGCGGCCGTGAATGCGCTGGCCGCCTTGGATTAGTAGGTCACCAGCGTACTCAGTGTGCACCGTCGGCGAAGAGACGACGAGTACGTTAGGCTCAGGTAGGTCATATCAGTATATCCATTTTATCTCTGTTACTGATTGCATCGACCAAGACTATGGTCGTTTGGCAACTAATCCGCTTCTCTTTTCAGAAACTTGGGTGTCTGCGGTCTTCTACCCATTCTTATCTTCAGCTTTGTTGGTGTATTGTATGATGAATGGTTTGCCTGTTCTTTTCGTAGTCCACTCTGAATCTTGTTTTTCATTCTTATCCTCTCTGGAATGCAGGAACATACATTCGTATACTGAAATGCTTCTTGTATTACATTTTACATATCTTTCTTCTCAGTTTAGATCTTGTCATTGTAGTCTCTTTCCTTTTCCTGCTAGCCATTCAATTGGCTAACCAGCATTGGCCGGCTGGACACAAAGGCCTCACTCACACACCTACTGGTCTTATTCCTTCGGGTTTACACCGGATACGTGGTGTGTGAGTGGAACCGCAAGTGGTGCAGCGCAAGCCACTTGGGGTGATGGTTTGAAGCGCAGGCGTCCTTTGGCTTCGGTCACTGTGACAGGCTAATCCGTTTCGGATGCCGCCAACCGTGTGCACCGATAAACGGGGTTCGCTGATGTCACTGCAGTTCAAAGGTTGCGTCCTCAGCTTTTTTTAGCGCAACGCTGTTATTTCTGTTATATGTCGTCATACATGGACTAGCTATTGTCAGGTTTTCTAAACCTCGATAAACATTGTCTACTCCGCAACCTTGTCATCAGCATCACCATTGGGCTACTTCGAATTTGGATTAGTAGATTGTTGTGTATGGCTATTCGATCAGTTCTAGTGAATTCGATAGTTTTGTACAAGTGTGAAATACAAACAAGGTGCAGTACTAACGAAGCTCATGGACACTCATACGGTTGTAGTTTTCAGCTGAGGTTACTGCGACTGCTCCTGTTGTCCAGGATTCGGCGATTTGCCGGTATCAAACCCGTATTTGACTCAATACATGGCTTGGCAGCAGCACGTGACTTATCGATTAGGAACAGAAAACGTTATTTCTACTCAGATTAGACTTAATCAAAATGCATTAAGTTAAACTCGAACGGGGAGAAAATTTTTCACCAGTCTGTATACACAAAACATCAGCAACTTGATATGATCAGACAAGATACAATCTGATGGTTTTCATTTGATTGATCTATTTTCCGATGTGTCACCCGTGTAGGAAGCGGTCATGAAGAATCTTGTTCAACTTGTCAAAGAGGAGACCGAATGGGTCCAAATTACTCCATTGTCGATCAACGACTTGCTTTCTTCGTTGAACACCACATTGAAAGAATTGGATTCATTAACTCAAGTGGAATCTGTGAAAACCAAGCGTATTCGTGGTGTTCTACTGTGTCCTGGTGCATGTGGATCAAGAGAAGTGCTGACAGCACTTACGCAGTTACCTTCTATTCAGGTTAACGACCAGCTTTTACCACCGATGCGTATAGGTAAGCTGTTTTTTTTAACTTGGTGTGACCTCTATTTTTAACTGACTGGATATAGTGCAATTCGAACGATCGCACAGACCGAACATGAATGTGTTCTTTATGTCCATTTTGCAACCGTATCATGAACCTACGTTCTAATGATTGCTTCGTTTGTGCTTACTCTCAGTATTTAATACTTATACCCTGTCCCCATAAAGTTCAACAGTTAAGCAATTACCTCGTTGTAGGCATTTGAATTTCAGAAAAGCAGGTGAACCTAACTCTAGGACGCAGATTAAAGTACCAGTTACTTCGATTGTCATGGGTTTGACAACCTGGCTTACACTCGCTCACAAAAGATTCATTACGTCGTGTTATGTCACATGAAGGGTGGCAGCCTTAGTTTGATTTGCTATCGTACTTTAGGTGCATCGAACAAGGCGACTGGCTTTAGCCAACTGTCTGGTTATCATACTCTTAGCATTCAAGTACCGTTTCGAAATCTGCTCCGAGATTCTAGCCTGAAATGACGTCACTGTACCGAGTACTGAGTGCAATCGTGACGACAGGATGTACCAGTGATTAACGGTTGTTACAATGAACACTGGCACCAGATATTGAAGGTATATGAACTTTTAAATGCAATACGGTAAATTTAGTCGAATTATACTAGCAGATTGTTGTCTTCTTTCGCTCAAGGGTGTTTGCGTGTGCTCACTTCATTATTTCCGTGGTCATCATTTGTTGAACATAACTGACGGGAACAGACGAACTATTGTTCGAGCATACATCTTACGGCTTTTACTTCCCTGCGTCATTAAGTACACTCACTTCACAAACAACTCGGTCAAACAACAACTTCATTTCTCAAACTGTCTATTGTCCAGACTTAAATTCCGCTCGATCACGTGCCGCTGATGCACGGAATTATCCGGTGTGTTCGTAGATATTCTAGTGGTTTGCCATAGTCAGGCAAGCGGTGCTGGGGTTACTAACGGTATGCAGACTTGTTTGTGTGATTCACTCTGAATTCTTCGTCGAGATTAAAGCATGCATTACTCTGTCCACGTCATCCTAGTTAGAATTCTTATTCTGCTGACCATAGCTTCTAGTGCTCGGTTTGAAGATATGGACAATATCGTTGCGCATATCTACTTTTTATTCAGCCGACTGTTTTCATTCTTCTCACAGGCTGCGTTGCGACATGTGTAGATGTACGAACGGCAGTCATGGATGCTGGAAGGTGAGTTACTACATTCGGTTCTCTGAGAGCGGTAGTCGAATCTGTAGGATTAATTTTCATTTTATCAAATTTCATTGATCTCCTTTGTAATGCACACTCCATGTTGACTGATGCATAACATTGCCGGTCGTCAGAGTAACTTGTTGGCATATGAGTTCCACGAAAAGTATCACTGTTCTAGAAAGAATTCTCAAGGGAGTATTGGCTTTCTGTCAGTCTTCGTCAGATCAGTCTTTGACGAGAAAACTCATCGGGATCAATTCGCATGATGTATTCGGTGGCTTTCAATTGTTTATTTGCGGACACATATTGTTGCTACCGTTGCCCGTATAGTAAGCTGTTCGCTAATTAATCACAGTTCTGTCAGAGTTTGCTATCACAAAAAGCTCCAGTTGATAATCAGTTCACGTTATGCACGATGGCAGAATACAGTTTTATCACGAGAATTGCCTCCGCGAAGCAGTGGCTTTGTTGCTAAGTACATATACGATCCGAAAACACTTACGCACTGATGATGTCACCTCGTTTGGTGATGAAACGTTTGCAACCTAAATGCCAAGCTCGGCGAACATACCAATACCAAAAGCGATCCGAAGAAGTTGGACAACGTTCATTGACTGGTGAGCACTCAAACGTTGGCATGCAATAGGTGAAGCTAACTGGCGTGGTACCCTGACATGTCAGTCACCCAGCCAATATTTCAGTGTTGTACCTCTCTCTCCGTTTATCCGATGTAACAGGCCGAATACTTGCGCCTTAATTTCTACGTATGGTTTCCTATGTCTTCGAATGACAAAATGTCTTCGTTCAGAAGTGTTGAACTCTGAGTTAGGGTTCTATTAGCTACAGATAAAACTGAGTAATAGATGCCTTGTTCTGCACAGCATACCTATCTGATCAGCGTGTTATTGATGGTTATTGATTAGTTAATTCCAAGGTGAACATCACTCATATTTGATCGCAGCCTTCGCATTCAGATAGACTTTCCAGTCAGCCTCTTTCGAAAAGAAGCACTAGACTCGAGTTTCGCCCTTGTTAGAGCTCGTCAGTAATGCATATCCTTGACACAGCTGATCACACTTTTATGAAGCAACCGTGTTGATCACTGCCCAACTGACCTTACTTCAGGCAAGACGGAATTATCATGTCTGAACGCTGGACTACTTAAGGACGAATTCTAACAAAAGCGGAAATTCGAATGTAGGGCTTATTTTCAAAAGAGGCTGATGGGAAAATCTGTCTGAATGCGGNCTTTCATAATTCTCCCAAAGTACTGGAGACGTTAAATTGAACACTTCGTGTTATTGGTTATTCGATACTGATGAGCCAATGCGAACCAGTGTTCGTCTTCTAACTATTTTGTTCGAACTTCTCTGTAATGCATGGGAGTCCGCTACTTTCAAGCGGACCGAAAAATAGATTTCGAAATGACAGGAACTGTCACCACAATACCTGCTGCTAAGGGGTTTAATGCACCGTATCGATTGTTTGGGTCACAAACTTATTCGAATCGAATCCTACTAAAACCCTCCGAATTGATTTACCCAATGAACCGCTTGAATTATAAATAATAGATTTCGAAGCAACACTTTCCATCGATATGACGGCTAGTTCGACTGCTACTGACAGACACTCCGGAAACGGATGCCACCATCTATGCTTGTTGGTTGTCACTATGCTGACTTACTGTGCCGACATGATCTAAACCAGTGTTTTTCTTCTCATTCACCTCTGCTTTCCTACACTTGCTTTCTGTTCATCTCCCAATCGTCCGCCGACAAATTTTATTCTGCAATTAATACAGAGATGGAGACGCATGGGTCTTCTTTCTTGCTTGCTCCTCTACAAGCCTACTAACCTATAGTTTTTCTCTTTGCCGACGTTCCTGTAACTGGGCGGATAGGTTTCAGTTGTTAATTCGAAAGTATGTTATGTCCATGTCAAATAAAATCATCAAAATCTATTTCGGCTGTTATATGGAAGTGTTTACCCAGTCAGAAATGTATTATAACTTGGTGTCGTAGTGCGCTTTTGACTTACATTTCAGAATGACCTTCCCTGGACTGTTGGACTTACTTGCCGAGGGTTGGACAAATTATTTGCTGTACACCGGACCACCAAAAGCAAAACAAGTACGTCGCTGTCCTCTGTTGAAAAATTTTCCCTGTTTGAATCTCTTCCGGTCGACACAGTTTAGACGCTCTACACGGTTGTATGCTTATTACCGCCAAACATCCCAAACATAGACAAGTCTTCGTTGTATTCACTTCACAAGTGTTTTCTTAACTACAGGTATACGGTATGGATTTGACCCAACCGATGCTCGGTTGACTGAAATTCATTGCCCGGATTTTGCATCTCGAAGCATTCTCACATTGTTCTAGACAACTTCCATGACTTATATGGCATATCTGAATTCTCTGTCGCTCTCTTTCCCGGTCATCGTTCGCACCGTTGTGTGAGTCAGTCATACAATTAGGCATCATGATGAGACGCTGGCTGGCGACCCTCTTGAGGATACAAATACATCTTCCATTTCTATTTCTTACAAAACTGACTATGGATGTATGATTTCGATCTTTGAATTGTTCCCTCTGGTTGACGAAGCAACGCGACATCTAGGAATGAGAGTCTGTTGTGATGTTCTAGCTCGACGGTGAACTTTATATTCGGGTGTGCTTTGTTGAACTCATCTAGTATGACCTGGGGATCAATCATCGTTTGGAAGAAGACAAAAATATCGTCCACATAGCGTTTGTAGAGCTTGCACTTAGTTACGATGTGATTGAGTTCAGTGGTCTCTAGTTTGGCCATAAATATATCGGCGAGTAGCGGACCTAGAGGTGAACCCATTGCTACTCCATCTTTCTGCCTATATAACTCTCCATTAAATTGAAATTGAACATTATAGGTGCAAAACAACAATAGTTCTTTCAATTTTTCTCCCGTAATTCCGACATCAATCTGATTGTTCTCGATATAGGTGCACAGATAGTCGATAGTTTCTTGCAGTGGAACATTAGTGAATAGAGAAGTCACATCCAAAGACAACATGTTGTCATTCCCGATATTCACTGAATCGATTGAGTCTACAAAGTCGAAGGTGTCCTTTAGGCTAAAAGGAGTTATTCGTGATTTGATCGGTTCTAATATCTCCACTAGCCACTTTGCTACAGCATGATACGGCGAATTGTACATGTCTAGAATCGGTCTTAATGGCACTCCGTCTTTATGAACTTTGGGAAGACCGTACAAACGTGGAATGACCGTTCCCGTAGGTCTGATACGCTCGAAAGTTGAAGCATCGATAACGTCTGCTTGTTTCATTTGACGGAGTAACTTGGATAAGCTTTTCTCTATTGCTGTCGTTCTATCTTTATCTTTTTCCGTTTTCTGAAACTTTGAACTATCTGATAGAATCGACGACATTTTGATAAGGTAATCAGGTTTGTCAAGTAAAACTATTCCCGCTCCTTTGTCAGGCTTCATGATTAAAATATTCTGGTTGGATTGCAACTCTCTTACGGCGTCTAAGTGTTCACGCTTCAATAAGCTGCACCTCGGTACCTTGCTATTCAGATAAGTATAGCAAGCGTTCACGAGAGTAGACTTACAGTGTTCAGCATTAAATTCTGATGAAGTAACGAGTCCATTTAGTTGAGCATGTAAATTTTCAAATTGAACTTCTGTGTCTAAGCGGTTACATTCAGACTTCGGATGACAAAATTTTGGGCCTAGTGATAGCGCCTCTAACATAGTACGGCTTAACGTCATAGAGGACAAGTTGTGAACGTACCGTTCTGGTTCTGTTGGAAACTCAGCTTGCGGCTTGATTGGATTCAAACTACACAGCAGCTTTTTCTTCTTGTTGTCCACTTCGCTTTTGCACTTCTGTCTGTACGTATTGTTCGAACAACCTCCTGTCCTCCTCGGGGAGCGTCTCCACAGCAATCACACGCTGAGACCGATTACGCGTTAATTCGTCAATTTTTGAAGACCACGAGTCTCTTTCGTTTCGAGCATGACGTTGTAAGGTTTTAGCGGTGGGTGGCACGTTGCAACGACGTAAAATATTCCAGTAAAATTTTGGGAACTCCTTATTATCAATGCAATCATTGAGAAATTTTACAACAGCCTTCGCTTCTCCGATTCTGGTGCTGAACCTAACATACTCGTTAAGTTGCTTCACCAGAGTTGGGTCTTTTGATCGTTTCAATCCTCTCCAGATTCCCGTAAAATTCATAAGAAGTCAATTTTGCAAACAGCTGTTTTCGGTAATTCTCATCAGGCTTTTACAATTACATAAGGTAAATGCGAATTATATATGAAAATTATAACGTGTCAAATAGGTCATCAAAAATCACAGGAGTGGTACGGATCACAGTCTACTGGGGGTGGGTGGGAGTGTTGGTGAATGTGTTTGAGTGTTACACGCGCCTGTCATGAGTCAAAATGAAATTCGTGACACACGAAAAAGGCAGAAAAAACATAGGCTAAGGACGTTGTGGGATCAGTTAAAAAGACTTGAGTCAGTTTCATATGAGGAAGCAAAGTAAGTAGGAAGTAAATACAAAAGATATTTGCAAATAGTGCAAACATCAGTAATCGACTAGTGGAGTGAATAGGAACGAATTGGAGTGGTTGGATTTTGCAGTGGATCTAAAATTGAAATTTTTCTGCGAACGATATTGAAAATAGCCGCAAACTTAGGTTTCCGCGTGCCGCTTCACTGTCGTAATGTCAACTACAACAAAACATTGAAACTTACCTACTCATGCTGGCCTGGAACCACCGTTGCCATTACGTGCATTATAGTCCTTGATCGAATGTGAATGTGCAGCATGGCGAATCTAGTGATGCGAAAGTCTGTTTATGTTGCAGTTGACGTTGAAGTACAAAGAACATCCTGTTTGTCCACCTGCTCTCCCCCGAACACCGAAAGAGGAGCTACGGACGCATGTGTAAACGCGTCTCTTACGCTCACCGGTTCGGTTGATCGTATATAGTATGAAGAGCCGGATCGAACTTCGAACTGTTCAGGCTTCGCGCCAATTGCATCCAAATTTGGGAATTGTCGTAGAAATACACTACCCAGATACTCCTGAAACAACATCCACAGCTCAACAGTACACAGGCTTATGCCTTGGGTTCGGGAGAAGGCGTCCTGCGGACGTTAACTGCACATTTATTGCGAGTGCGAATCAATGGAATGAGGTCACATGATTGGTCCACATGGTGCACAGGGTTGACGGGATGGGAATAGAGAGTAAGGGGCGGATAACCCAGTGGCTGCAGGGGACATATTCCGATAGTGGTAGTGAAACCTTGTCCGCGTGGAGCATGCAGCGAAAACGTGTGTACCGGACAGCGTTACAATAACCAATCAGTGCTCACCATTCGGACGGGAACGCAGCACAGACAGGTCGGTGATTTAAGCAACAAGTTTGGCGACTGCTAGGTCACGAGTACAGTCGAAGTCCAGAGTCTTCGCAACTGGGTCGCTTTTTAGTCTCTGGAAAGACAAAAGCCGCACGTGATGGAAACCTGAAATCAATTTCATCACGTACAGTTGATCAGGGAATCCTTCTGTCCCTTCAGTAACTTGAACAAAACAGTTCGTATTGGCTCGTCAGTACCAAATAACCAATAACACGGGAAACTTTCAATTTAACGTCTACAGTACTTGGGGTGGGGGGTAGGAACAAAGAAACCAACAATAACAAAAACGTCCAATCGTGTGATCTGAATGACACTCGCTGCGACTTAGGACCATGGCAACCTCAGGTTCACAAATAATTGTTTTTGTACACACAACACAGGTTTGAACCGGTTTATCGCGACGGCTTCAGCAAATTTTAGGAACCGTGGGTTGTGGTGGCGCACTGTGTTGGTGAAGGTTGAGGTTCATCGTCATCATCATAGACAGCAATACATCAGTGGTTCACACTGATGCTTAACTGCCACACAACCACGAAAAGAAAAAAAACCTATATAGGAAGAGAGAGAAAAAAGAAAGGAAGGGGAAAGGAACTTAACTACGTCTAGCTACGTCTAGCTACGTCTATATTCAAACAAACAACATCAAGACGCCTACACCTTGCAAACAAACAAACGAGCTGTAAGAAGGCTGAGGTTAAAGTCCACGTTGTGGTCATTTGGCAGAATGTGTCGTCCCATCAACTAAGCTGGGTGCTTATTATCGGGTGGCACCAGCGATTGAGCAACGAAAAGGTTAGGAAGCAGGTGTTTGGCACTGATTGTCAAATGACCTCTNAACCACTGATGTATTGCTATATATGATGAGGCTGATAAATTGATTAATGTGTTGCCGACGTCCTCTCTCTTGGGCGTGGTTGTGGGATAATTCTCCACTGTAGAAACACGTTTCGTGTATTTCTTGCTAAATCTATCGGGATGACCGTCATGTTTGAAATTGTTCACAAATATCATGTAAATTGCCTTCAATTAGTGGGCTATTTTTAACGACCTCTTCGCAATACGCATTTTCTATGGAACCGGAACAAAGCTGTTGACGCATCCACATTGACTGGTCAATGTATCCTTGTTGTAGGTCACTTCTGCTATCACTGCTATCAGATGGTTTCAAATAATGTAACGCCATCGATTGTTGTCACTCAGGTTCCAAATCGAATGATGTACTTCCGGTTTGGGGCCGCTGGTTAGGTTTATACAACTAACTAAAGGTGCTCCCGATTAAGACAGGGGTTGGATAGGAATCGCGGGATTTAATGGAAAACGACAACCGAGACGAATGACATCAGACCAGTTTTGCCCAACGAGTAGGAGAAATTTACAGTTTAGTTTACATGGTAGTAGGCTTAGAACTGCTGAATTGTTTGCACTAATGTAGCCGACCTCTTTGTTTCTGGTTACTAACGCGTAATCGGGGATTCCGTTGACTTTAGGTTAAATTTTCAAGTTGAGATTAACCAACTTCCCGACTACTAATCAGTAATCTAAAATATCGCCTAACATCTTTAATAAAATCGGAGATTTCGACCTGATTGTAGTTAACAGGACAGTTACTGTGTCCCCAATCGAGACGATCGGGCAACCTGATCATTACTCACAAGCGAAAGTGGTTGAGCGTTCACATATGATAATTCGGTCGTGCCTAATGTGTGGTGATCAGTGGCACACTACTCAATACGTGGTCTGAGTTCTAGTCCAAGCCATCGAAAGGAAGTGCACTGCTAACGGGCTCTAACAAAGGGGAACCCGAGTGTCTGTTTCTCTTTCCTGCTGGTGATGTGATTAACCCAAATAATTAGTATCATCATAAATTGAAAAACTCTGCAAAACTTAGGTGTTAATTTGGAGAGGTTTACAAAGTTCTTTCCATATTTGCTTTTCCCCTAACGACTAAGGTACAGTTACGTAATTAACCGACGCCCCTCCCTTCAAGACACCCTAACGTGAGTTCGTTGTAAAGAAAACACGGTAATTGTAGTTTCCACTTCATAGACGAGCTCATGCAGACCAAAATAGCCGTTTTACGAGTTCCCGCCCATTCCACTGGAAGAATCAGATGGAATTAATCCAGACGATCTTGGATGCCCTTCAACAGATCCACTTCGGCTGATCCACCGCTGTAGCACTGTGTGATTCAATTTCGATCGAATATATTTTCTCATAATTAACTGAGGCACCACCCCGTTGAAACATAAACATCGAAAACCATAGAATTCCGGTGGTTCCTGTGAAAGTGCATTCCATCCACGCATAAGGCGACAGTTAAAGATCATGAGAACCAATTTCATTCCGCTTTTTGTAAGGGACGGGAAAGATATATCTCTTGAGCACAACCTTACCTTTTGCTCTTCATCACACCCAATGTTTCCTTTAGTTTAGCACATTGGTGTACGCTGTCATGTTCAGTTGGCTTGTACAAGTCGACTGGTTATGCATCGAGTGTCAATACCTCTATCATCCCTGTTTACCAACAGGTCGCTGCCACCAAGTTAGGTGTGCCGATCGAGGAAATCGAACTGTTACTTCATTCTGTCAATCCACGGCTGAGTCAGTTGTATGCACCCGACGGTCACACAGACCAAGGACATGTTCTGGAGGCGTTGTTAGACGAAGAAGCCTTCGATGACCCGACACTACAACGCGCACGGTTGCTGTCCTACCCGAAGTAAGTGGCTGTAATGGACAATTTGTTACAACCATCGTCCTCCATCTGATTGACTAAATCAGGAGCCTTTCGACTGGCTTTCAGGTGTTCAAGGCCACGTATGATGTACATCGAGGGCAAACTATCATTAGATTACTTTTCCATGGAGAAAATAGGAGTGAAAACATCGTAGTTAACCGTCGACATGGCAACCAATCTTGAAAACCTCAAGTGCTCAGTTTGGAGCTTCACGGCTACTCGGATCGGGGTTCGCAACATAGAAGGTTATGTTGTCAGCGATCTCTGTAGCTGGCCTACACAATCCTAGTCAGGAACGATCCCGATTAGTTTAGATTTGCCTTCTTATCGCTTATGTTAAGTCTCCTGCACCCCTGATCATTACACAGTTATACGATTTCAACTTGTAGTTACGTGTTTTCTTATCCATTCAACACTTTTTAGCTTGCTGACTCGATCAGGTACATTTAGCTAGTTTTCTACGTCTGTTTATGATTGGTTCAATCTCTGTTGTGCGTGTTCGTCAGCTGATTCTCAGGGGTTTGTCATTGTCAGTGGGCTAGACGGCTCATACCATCTTACTGTACAGGTTCCCATAGTGTGACGCGCCCTATACGTATTGAC
Source organism: Paragonimus kellicotti (assembly GCA_014220965.1). Taxonomy (NCBI): domain Eukaryota; kingdom Metazoa; phylum Platyhelminthes; class Trematoda; order Plagiorchiida; family Troglotrematidae; genus Paragonimus; species Paragonimus kellicotti. The sequence goes on along the minus strand of LOND01001341.1, from coordinate 7,834 downwards.
AGTAGTCTGTAACCAACCCCGCTCGTTTCACGCAGTAGGTAATCCATGTGTATGTTGTATTGACCCAGTAGCTCACGACAGAACCTCAGTGTACACGCCCAGTGAGGATCGAAAATGAACTATTTCCGAATGTCTTATCGCGTCGTACATTTCATTATTCTACAGTTTCAAGCTTCATAGCAGTAAACCGACTTTAGGCACAACAACTGGCAAACAACCAGCCGGTTCCAAAGTTAGCCATTTCACTACGGGATTCAGTTATGTATGAATATATTTGGATGTCATATGTACTTTAACTAATGTGAATGGCTTTGACTATACTATTTTGTAATACTGATAAGTAGTTTGGCAGATTTGATAATTTAGAAGAGATCCAATTGCGAAAAATCTGGACTTCGGCTGGATTCGAACCAGCGACAGAAACAACATGCCCAAACGCGGCAAATGCTCTACCAGCTGAGCTACGAAGCCATGCCGAAGCTGGTTCGAACTCCAGCCGAAGTCCAGATTTTTCACAGTTGGGTCTCTTCTGTATTATTTCCGTTGGTGTATCTTTTCTACATCTGAGTGATCTTATATGCCCAGTGTGATTACAGACAACAGCTCATTTCGGTCGACGGATAAAACAAGGACTACTTATTTGTCAGTTTGCTGACCCTGATAAGGATTTTGATGTGATAGGTCGTCCGTACACTGCGGTGATATCCTATCTAGGTAAGTTTCTGTTGTCTTAAAATTAGTTGTCCTTCCGATGGGGATGTTTGCTCTGAGGAAAGAGTATATATTGCATTAGCTTAGTAGCGACGGTTTTATTTGTTCATCCATTAATTGTAGTTCTCATTGCTTCCTATTGTGCGACGTGTTAAAACTGTATCATATGCTCCTTATTCGAATTACGATTTATCCTAACGGAAATAAAAGTGGTCGGTCAACAACGTTCAAACACACACCATTAGATTAGATGGTAACTAGTGTTGCTAACTTGAACAGGTCTAAGAGAATGTTGCAATCAATACAGCGTTTGACTGTAAACATTGAGTTACAAAACTGTTGGGCTTGTCGAGCCCAGTCAATCTCAGACGGTAAAAACGAATTAGTCCCAATCAAGACTGTACGCTGTCGATGTCCATCACAGACTACCGCTTCGCAAACCATCCAGCCAGACAATAATACCATTCATACCACTAAGCCTGATTAATTACCGTCTCATCTAAAGTCCCCAACCATCGATTGTGCGACTCACGCAGGCCCCAACCAGGAAAACGAAGACCAATCTACAGTGGCTACTCCTATGTCGAATGGTCTTATTCCTCTTTGCCAGCTCATTGCCTGTCCACCTCGTACTCTGCACCAGTCGGTCCCCGTGTTAATTTAAGGTTGCCGGTGTGGCAGAAGGACAAGTTGGTATCTCTAGTAGATGGCACAATCACCCAACCCCGTACGTTCGCAAAAAATACGGAAACGATTTTGTCGGATACCCACTACCAATTGTTCGCTTCTTAATTTCCATGTTGCTAATCCGTTGCTGCCACTCGATGCGCCAGATTGAACGCATACATCATTAGTCGAACATTTGAAGACAGTTCATGTTCTCCAGTATGAATATTCAAACTTCGTAACCATGGTGTGACGTGGTCCTCGCTGTCGTTCTATATACATAATTGAGCTTCGGAGACTAGCCTCGTCAGATCGTACCGCGGCGCGAACTGTCATTTGCTACTGTTGTATAACAGGCAGTTTCGTTGTGAGCAGTATACAATTCACAAGCGACATTCGGAAAAACTACTAAATAGAAAGATAACCTTATCGATAAACCACGGGTAATTATAACTACTATTAGTTATGTTGATACGAGCACATCGCTATGACAGATGACGTTCCCAGAAAGCGCCTTGGGTGACCGCGGAGACCCTCAATCCTTAACAACTAACCTCACCAATTAAAGCAATCAAAGATTTCACAACTCGTCATCACGTCTTTGTTTAGCAATCTCGTTATTTCGTTCAACCAGTGGTTATTGTGGTAGATATGTTCCAGTTCAACAGACACACAGATAGCATACGAGTTACACGAACCAGTCGTCCTAGCTTCTGTTTTCATTAATTGTTCATAGGGTTGCGCATTAAATTTCTTTTGAAGCATGCGTTAACGATTAGCTGCCTTACGCACAGGGTCGAATTATTCACAAGATGGCTTGAGGCACAATGCCTTAACCCACCATTAGTCAGTTCAATCCGTATCGCCGGAACGTGGACCGTACATATGTCATCAGTCACTCGGATACTGATATGTGCACAGTGCTCAGCAGTTTCATCCGGGTCCACCAGTCAGCTAAACTTGCGTTTGAGGAAGCAAATGAATGCCAAATATCCTTCCTAGATGTTCATTCACATCGACAGATAGACGGTATACTCAGCGCAGAATTTATCGAAAGAATACCTGAACAGGTAAGAACACAGTTTCACAGTCTTGTACTTACGAAACAAAAGAGAAATTTGGTACGTTGCCTGATCAACAGAGCATATAGAACTTGTTCAACGCATACGCTTGACAGTGAGTTTGGGAAAACGGATGGTTCACTTATCACCAGCCAATCGCGCCGACTTGACAGGTGGACTGAACATTTTAAGGAACAGTTCAGCTGGCCTCAACCAGACCATGTGGACGACGGGACCCGAATGGTCAGTTATTGCGTTCCAGACGGCCCTCCGTCGGAAGCAGAAAAGACACCGTAGCTTAAGTCACTGAAACGTAACAAGGCTCTCGCACCAGATCTCTTCTCTCCTTTGCTTTCCAAGCATGGTGGACAGGTTTATAACTGAATTGACGAAACTCCTCCAGACGATTTGGAGAGACTGAAGAGGTACCTCGTGATTGGTGCTTATCAACAGTAATTCCCGTTTTCAAAAGGAGGGCCCGAAGTCTATGTGACAACCACAGAGGCATCAGTCTAGTGTCTGTTGCGTCCAAGTTACTCACTGGCCTCATTTTACGTCGGCTCACTAAACCCAGAGAAAGTCAGATACGTGAAGAACAGACAGGATTCCGATCCGGTCGAGGGTGCGTTGATCACATTTTTACCTTGCGACGGATCTTGGAACATCGGCACTCTTATAGGCAGCCGACGGTCGTGGTCTTTTTGGATCTGAAGGCTGCTTTCGATTCAGTTGCTCGTAACGTTCTCTGGAACTGTCTTCTTCGCAAGGGAGTGTCAGGGAAATACGTGAATCTGTTGAGATCACTGTATGCTCACTCTGCAAGCGGAATGAGAGTTTATGGTCAACAGTTTCTGGCGTCCATCACTTCCGGTAGTGCTCGTCAGTAGTCTCCGATATCTCCTTCCTCTCCACTTCTGTCATGGACCATATTTTGAAATGTGCACTTGAGGAATCCAGTGATCTCGGTGGTCAGCTTATTCCTGCTGCTAGGTTGACCGACCTGGAGTATGCGGACAATATTGTCTTACTTAGCCCCTCTGCCGAAGACATGCAGACCATGCTGAACAAGGTGAGTGACCGGGCTGGTTTGTATGGAATGCGCTTCGCACCTTCAAAGTGTAAAGTGTTTCTGCAAACTGAGACATTCCCACTCTTAACTCATTTATTGCAGGCAATTCACTAGAGACTGTGGACACCTGTATGTAGTTGGACAGCATTATCTCGTCAGCTTGTAATATTGCTGATGAGATATCAACGAGGATAGCAAAGGCACGAGTTGCCTTTGCCAACCTGCGTCATCTGTGGCGTCGAAAAAGACGTTCGATTGTCGCTGAAAGGAAGAGTATATAATGCTTGTGTATGTTCTGCTTTGCTCCGTGGTTCGCAAACCTGGCCTATTCGCAATGAGGACAGAAAAAGACTTACCGTGTTTGACCATCGTTGTTCCCGCCAGTTAGACGTTCACATCAAGTGGACGGACCGCATGAGCAATACGGCCGTTTGCCGGCACGTATTCCGGAACGCTCGGGATGCGCGATCGATCGGTCAACTACTCACGTTGCACAGCCTGCGATGGTTAGGTCACGTACTCCGCATGCCAGCTGAGCGTTTGCCGTACCGGGCATTATATACTGAGACCGTCAACATTTGGGTGAAACTGTGTGGTGGTCATACAACAACGTGGCCACGGATTATGAAGACCCTGACTATTCTTTCGAGTACAGTGGGTAGGTGTTGCCTGCCTGGCTGGGATCCTCGTGGTCACACAAATCGCTGGTTGGAAACGGTATCCAAGATGGTGTGTGTCGCAGTCATTGGTATAGTCGCATCCACGCCATTTCTAGATCTTTCGCTTAGTCTTATTTTATTATTATCATTCTATAACCTCTCCAGCAACATTCCCTCTTCAATGATATTCGACGTCACTGTTGAGGTGAGCGGTGACCCGAGCTTCAGTACTTTCTGGCCAGACTCATGGTTGTTATGATGATGATGATGATGATGATGATGATGATGATGATGATGAGGCTCTGAAACGCGGGGGTCTCACCGGTGAACATCCTATGGCTCTAGTCTGCTTTTCTGCAGTCTGCTTTTCAAAAGAGGACGTCTTTCCATCAAAACCAATAGTAGCCCCATCCCGATTCAGCGTGCAGGATATTAATTCACTGAGGATGATTAGCCGTTTCTTCCAAATATGATAGTTTGGCTAGCTAACTGATATTTGTGAACAATATGTCGGATTACCATATGAGTGACCGTTTGATTTCATCTCGTAACTCATAAGCTCGCACGATACCTTTATGTTATGATGATGGTGAGCTCGAATTAATCATGAACGCACTACGTGATAACGGCCACCAGAACGATTTATCGCCAGAAACGTGATCATACTGTCACGTAATCTTGAATTCCAGGACGTAAGAAACAGGCTGATCATTACTCACAAGCGAAAGTGGTTGAACGTTCACATATGATAATTCGGTCGTGCCTAATGTGAGGTCAATGGCGCAGTGGTCAACACGGTAACCGTAGTTCAAACCCCAGGCGTGGCAAGAATATGCATTACTGACGAGTTCTTAATTGAGCGAAACTCGAGTCTAGTGCTTCTTTTCGAAATGAGCGACAGCTGCGATCAATTGTGGGTGATTTTCAACCCATATGACAAGAGGCTTGTGTTTAGTCAAATGCCGTTCAAATGTGTCAGTGCCGTAGAGTGGCTGACACATAGACTGATCAAGCAATCAACAGGTCTTATGCTGCAGCTGAACTCCGCATCTAGCTGACAATATTCATAGTTCTCCGGTTTTACAGCAAATATAGATTGACAGTTCATTCATTCGTGTTCCTGTGGAGCAGGTTATATTGGTCGAACGTCAAGACAACTTTCGAAACGAATCCGAGAACACCATCCACGGTGGCTGGGGCACGGGGAATCACGATCGGTCAACAGTGCTATCCTCGCTCATCTGGTCGAAAGCGGGCACCAGGTGAAAACTGATCAGGCTTTCCAAGTGATCTGTCGCTTATCAGGTAATCCATCAGAAGCCGTCCGAGTGAGAACACTCTGTACTGCTGAGGTTACCGGGATGAGACTGACCCGGTATTGTGTTATCAAAAGCGGTTTGTTCAGGCACTGAGTCTACCATGACCACCATTCCACCGGATCGTGAACAGCTGTGTGGTTAACCCGGTGCGCGAGCGTGACGTACTGAAGCAATGAAGACATCGCCAATTGGTTGGTCAGTGACCTAGTTCCTGTGTACCAAATCCGATCGATCTTTCGGTCTAACTCTACAAACTCCATATTTAGTTGTACCGGCCGGAAGATGCCCATTATCGTAATATGCATATTTAAAAGCCTTGGAACTTTCTGGGGCGGCTGGCGAACAAAATGAGTAGTCTTTATTTTCCGGATACCATAAAATCGTTTTCGACTATCTGACAGCAGATTAGTCTTTGGACGTTCGCTGCACACACCCACCTTGGTTCTTGCAAAGTACTTGCTGTGGTCGGCATTAATGACAGAACTGCCATGCTGGAAACAAAATTAATGTGTGTCATTCCTCGTTCAACCCAGTTCCAATTCTATGCATTTCTGGTTGAGTAAGATGAAGTCGTCAGAGATGACCCTGAAGTACACCTACCCAGTACAACACGTGTGTATGTCCTGTATACCACCAAAGCGCCCGGTAATCAACGGACCATCCTTCCGGTCGATTACCTGATGGTGGACTTGTCCGTACGTCACACCCCTGTTAATTTTTGTCTTGTTACTCATCGCAATAGTATAATTAGCATTAACTGAGTCAAGGCAAATGAGCAGTTGTTTGCAATGCGCGCTGATCATAAGATTATATCTACTTTTGCATATGTATTTGCGTGTTCCGACATGCTGTAGACCCACTTAGGCCTTCGGATGTTGTGAAGCCCACCGAAGTCCTTCACGACGAATCCAGACAGGTTTGGCCAACTGAATGACTTGAAATTTTGCCCAACAATGTTGCACATTCGGACGGAAGCCAACTATGTTCTAGTGCATAGTCTTTTCATTTGTCGAACTAGACTGTTTGTCGAAATGATGGTTACTTAAGGATGTGTTCACGGTCATTAAACGTTACCACTTTATGTGTTCAACGACCACCTTAAAGTTGTCAAGGGCCAGTCACTCTGTTACAACACAGTTCATTAATTTCTTCTTCCCTGGGTCACATTTTTCTATCGGTTGAACGCAGTCGAAGAAGTTTTTTAAAGGAAGGTGTTTTTCTTTTGCTTAATCATGAAGCAGATGTCAAAAGGTTACGGACGAGTAATCGTGGATTACGATTTTCTGTTACACGTTTTAAATTGGAGAATAGGACTGCATCTCTAAGGACTAGGAAATGCATAGTGGTTAAAGATGAGAAATTAGCTATTGGTTACATTTCGGTCAAGCCACCAATTGGGTGATTTGAAAAACCAGTCGGCTTTAGCACATTATGATGAATGTGAAGATTGATCAAAACGGTCAGGTTTTGGATGGATTTCCCATGAAAGCAAAACACAAAACAATGGTGATTGCTTCGCTGGCTGCGTTGTGCTGTCATTGTTATTCACCATATACATTATGCATTTTTGGGCATGTTTAACACATAACCATTCATGATCGCAAGCTTGATATCGTCCCAGTAAATGTCCTGATCAGCAAATGAAGGCCAGCATTTTGTCAACAGGCGTAAATGAGTTTTCAATCTGAGATTACCATAATAATTTACCGTGGACTGTAGGCCTACTTGAAATGCCACTCACACTAACCCCGACTAATGTATTAGGTGAACTTTTGAATTATGATACGCACCGAAAGATTGACAAAATTTTTGTGTGGCTTATTCTGTTCTGTTTTCGGTTGCCAGAATCATTTTAAGCTTTGGTTAATCTGCTGTTATTGATGAGATGAATGAAGAATGCTGTGTCTCGCCCCATATTTCATAGCCTCATTTCATCCCCTGCTGGACCGAGAATGCACACGGTCACTCTGAGGTTCATGCGGCCTGTGGATCGCGCACGTTTCACAAATTGCCTCAAAGGTGAATGAATGATCTGGAATTTTTGTCTGTCCATCTGACCATTATTGATCTTAATCGTATCGTGCTTTGGCTATGAACGCAATAGTACTTTCGGTCTTGTGCAGCAGCTTTATCCATTTTCTCACGCCATATGTCAATTACGTTTTTGCGTTGATGATACGTGAGCTCTATAGACACAACACTCATATTCGACAACCAGCCGCACGCCATTCGGGACGTATATATTTAACTAATTTTGGCTAATTTTTGACTTGAAAATGTCATTAGTACAGGGAGCATCATTTCGTATGCATTCGTACGTTTGTTTGAACATGCTAGTGCGCGGGAATC
>LOND01001340.1:65586-77701 GCA_014220965.1 Paragonimus kellicotti | reverse complement strand
ATGACAACATACGCGACACTTCAGCGCACACTAGTTAGATGAATGGTCGAGATGTTGAAGAGGGACATTCAAAAGTTCGAAAGCTATAGTATCAAAAGCTCCCTGAATTATATATGGCTAATATCGCTGGAAGAGGCATACCTTGTTTGTGATTCTTGGAAAGACCGTAAACTTGAGGCAACGAACAACTACCATGTTTCAAGTGTTTGTATGTCTTTCCACCTATCCAGTCATGATTGAAAATTACTTGTAGTTGATGTCAGATTCACTTTTCTTCTTTGTTTAGTAGTCAAAATTCTTGTCTCTCATGGAGCGTGGTTAGCATTTATTCAACACAGCTCATCATATCCGTGGTTACTGCTCCAGAGCTTTTGTCTGGCCTGGGGACTACAGCATTCTTTGACTGGAGTTTCTTTAATGCCCGAATGTGCCAAGATGTTTTCGAACATATGTCGTTTACAGGAATACGCACACAATCACAGGCAACATGAGAGTTTATTTTTGGACCAGTCAAAATTATCGGAGTTAGTCGGCTTTAATTCCGGGGCCTGATCAATTAGGTTCTCAAACTGTGCTTCTTCAGATACTCCAACAGGTCTGCGTATAAATACCTTATAATTCGAGCTTAAAGAAAAATCTTTCTACACTAGGAACACTGAGTTTAAAATTGTTGATCCATGAACTGAGAAAATTCGTCCCCATCGTTTGCATTCCCTATTTTTCCCACTAACCTGACACTTGTTCCCACTACCTCACCCACCCCGTTTTGTTTTATTGAACTAATGTGTCATTAAATGTCCTTGGCGCGAGTAGCCATTCTTGTCCTGGCTTACTGGCGTGACGGCTGACCTTTGACCTTGCTGGTCCTGTTGAGAAACTGTTGATTTTGCTGGACGAGACTATCGTCGCGAACGATTGAGGTTTGCTTTTTGTAATTATTGATGCATTTCTTTAATAGTACCGTAGAAATTGTTGGATCCAATCTTGTTTTCAATTTGGGGATCCGTTTTGGGCTACGCGTAACTCAACGATCAGACGTGGATCGTTACTTTGAGTGATGGTGGTGAAATCTTCTGGCCGTGCCTACCGGCTTCCACGGTTAAAAAAGGCAGCTTTTTGTGTGGTTAGCAACTTTTCAAAATGAGAAGCAACAGTAGTCTTCGTTCGCTCAACCGCAGTTTTACGAAAATCGACGAACGAGATTCGACAACACAATAATAACTTGTTGACAACACATTGCAGCCGAGAACGAGCTTCAAGTAATTGTGTCAACCTTGTTTGCTATGCCTCCGAATGCAGCGCTGTGGTGAGTCAGTGATTAGTATTGTCTGTATTGAACTTGGTCGTTCGCAGTAGTTTGGAAAACCTGTGTGGATATCAAATATCCCTGATGCATTTGCGAAATAATTCTACCTTCACACATTCACGTTTCATGATCATGATAGTAAGGCAACTAAGTTATATTATCTCACAACTACCATACTGCAGACGCTATACATACGATACCTTGGTCGTTTCCGTAAGTCGGAAGCTATCTGATAAATGTGTCCTGCCGCTCAACAGCGTGCATCTCAACTTCAAGATGACATTGGAAGCAGAGGCTGATGGAAGCCTGCCTTACTTGGACATACCCGTTACACGAAGGACCGACGGATCAAGTAATGCGTAACAGTTGCAGGAAACCCAACATGGTCTGGTCAATATATGTCTTTCACTGGTTCTAACCTGGGTTGAATATAAGTGGGGTGTAACGAAAACGTTGTCCACCAGAGCACCTCTCATTTGCACATCCAGACTGTGTTGAGCAAGAGCTAGAAATGCTTAGACGACTCTGGAAAGTAATGGGTACCCCAGAAGCTTTATTCAGTGTCACAGCAAATGCAGACCCAAAAGCAATGAAGATGATGGGGTCCCAAAAAATTGGTACATCTCGGTCTACCTTTCGGAACGTATGCTGTGACGTTGCGAACAACCCAACGAATTATTCATTCGTTGATGCGGACTTACAATGCAGCAGAATTGAGCGCCCTTAATCAGGACCGCATGATACCTGTGCCTACAATCAACCTATTGGCGCGAAATCACACTATGTTTACTAATTCTCATGTAGCTGCGAAAAAAATCGTACGGACAGAACGGATAACTTATTGACCTCGGAAATGGAAGAACATGTATCTAAGTGGGTTCACAAACAGGTCTCAAAACCGGACATTGTAGTCACAGAGAATCGTAAGCCCCCAGCTTCGTCGATCGGACGACACATCCTGTCAACTGGCCACAACGTGGATTTGACCACGATCTTCCCCGCTATAGTGCGCCATCACAAGGCACGGCTCCAGAAATTTGCTGATGCCGTCGCAACGAGAGGGTTCAAGCCTGCGTTTTGCGTACAGAAGCAACTAGTTGTGACCCTCAGACTGTCACGGGCGTACGTCGCAGCGACTGTCACTCAGAGCACACGGCTGGATGTTTTTGCAGTTTTCGTTCGTTTCTTTGTTCACACACCCCTAAGTATACTGGACTTTAGATTGAAAGTTTTTCGTGTTCTTTGTCATTTGGTACCGACGGACCGGTACGAAATGCTGAAACCTACCGGTGTTTGTTACCTAAAAGTTTACCTTCATCTGATAATGTAGTAACGGAGGTGAAGGAAGAATAAGCCAAAAGAGGGGTAACTGATGAACGGAAAATGAGAAGGTTACCTGAATTTTGGTGATAGCTCAAGACCAGCGAGCGCGGTTTGAAATTTCCTCGTATAGTGTCTGCGAGGAGCCCTACGTCGCGGGCTCCACTGCACCTGTCGGGTACCCATTGTGGCCCACACAGATGTACCACTGGGGTCATCACGGGCTTTCATTTGCAGTTAGTTTACCGTTAGGGTCCAGTGTTTGCGCATAACCTACGTTGCAGTATGTTTTATGACAAATTTCACGTTTGCTGCTTATTAAAAGGCGTAGTCCCCACAATCCAACAACGGTTCACGTCGTCGGAATTATAATCACGTTTTCCTGCCTAACTACATCCAGATTTTAATTAAGCATGTTTTCTAAGTCTATAACATCGATTTTCACTTCAAGCTTCAATAACAGTCCGATAGAATTGCCAAAACAAAACCAGAACAGGTGGAAACTTCATCAGAAACAAAGATTGATAGCTGATTGTGTACAATGCGCATCAGTAGAGCAATAAAATTAATTCACGATGGCAACGAGGAAGTTCGAATCAACTTTCGAGATATCCGTATGACATATTTGTGGAGATGGCACAAGATAGATTGTAATGTTTACTTGAGAGATTTCAGTGGTCAGTGTATGGGCTTGAGAGCTAAATGTTGAACGGATCCGTGTGCAGACAGTCGTTTAACTCCTATATTCAGGTGGTGTCTTTTATTCTGAAGCCAACCGCTGCGAACATGATGTGGTGTAGTGACCTCGTGGCAACCGAGGTTTACATTCTGTACTATGTGTATCATTCCAAAATACCAGTTCACATTGTACCTAAGATCGTAAGGACTATTGACTCCTGTCCGCTCACTGCAGTCAATCGGAATTGTTTGTTTGAATACATTTTGATCTGTGCGCACAGAGAGCGCCATGGAAAATTTCGGCTTGCTCTAACGCGTTCACCGGTTGGATCCTGAACTGTTATAGATATCCTCTCGTGTCGGTGTCGTTTAGTGTTTATGCAACCTATTGTAATTTTTGCACAATATACATTGATTTTTCTGTTCATTGGTACTTTTGGTTCGCATCTGGTACCTTCTACGCTTGCCTGCATATCGTTAGCTTCAGGCAAGCACGTACCAAATTGGCACCGCCTATGGGCAACATAGCTGACACCAGTGACTGATCAACGGTACTTTTCAGTCTAGCTTAGTCCAAATCAGTTTAGCTCAATTCGGATGAATTCCCTCATAATGAGATATGCTCAGTTCACGTCCAGTTTTCTTTACCCATGAGCCCAACATCTCGTTTTACAACAGGTAAAGAAGTTGGTGCTTCGCTTCTAAGTTGTGAAAAGACTGGGATCTTCATAAAATGGTCTTTGGTTAGTGCGACATCTAAATTTATTGCATAGGATTATTGCTGATAGTGTTGTCTCGGAGGTCAAATTAAGACATCCTGCTGCAAGGAGTATAAAGATGAGGATAACTGCTGAACGAGCGACATCGTGAAGCACTTCTCGCTTGAAAGGTTACCACAGTTCCATGCAACTCTCTTAGCTAACGAGTGAAGGCAAACAGTACTCCATGCTTAAATACATAACTGCTCCATCCATTTGTCCTACCTTACAAGTTAAGCAAACCAGTACTCCACGCCTAGACGCTTGTGAATGCTCCATCCATTTGTCCTACCTTACGAGTTAAGACAAGCAGCACTTCATGCTTAAACATCTAACTGCTCCGCCTATTTGTCCCACCTCATGAATAAGACCAAGTAGTACTCCGTGCTCAGACCTACATAACTCCTGCGTCCATTTTTCCTACCTTGCGACGTAAGCAAACCGGTACTCCAGGCTTGAGCACATTACTGCTCCATCCATTTGTCCCAACTTGCTAGTTAAGCAATCCAATACTGTATGCCTAAACACTTATTACACGTCGTATGCTCCTGCATACACTCCTACGCCTTTTATACTTCGTACAACGATAATAAATCTGCACGGTTTTCAGGGAACCATGCAACCTTACCTTATCGTACTTCAGAACCGTTTTCGACCTACGGCTCGTCCCACGAACGTAAATAACGCCCACCTCCTCCATGTACCTCTGAAGGCACTCCTGGAACTGTGAGAAAGTGCAAAATTCACGATTCTCAAGCATCTTTAAAAACGAATGAAAAAATGAAAAATAAATGTAAAAATTACTTCAACATCCTTGTGTTAACATTCTCACACGCAACCAACCACAACAACAGCAGCCATACCGAATTTCGAAAACGATATACCATAAGGTCGTTTTCAATTAACGGTCAATTAAAACAAACATATGAGTTCATGACGCAGATTTCGGTTATTTCAATTTCCGCACCAGGTACCAAGCTCATCAGCGGTTTTTTCTCGAAATAACTTCTCCTAACTACGACAACTGAGGAAATCACGGTCTACGATCAACAATACAGCTCTCCATATTACTGTTAGGAGAGGTTGCAGATAGCCTTAATGATCAAGCTGTCTGCGAAAGAAAAATAGTGCCATATGGACAGTCGACTGTTACACTTTCCCCGGGTGACCACGCCAGGTCATCATCGTGTGCGTTATTTACTCTAGGCCTGAACAAACTAGTTGAGGCAGGGAAACTGCGGTCCACGGCATCCAAAAAGTTTTTCCGTCCACCCGTCACATTAAATGGTAGGCTAATCACCAAGGAAGTGGCTGGAAATTATCCGTAGGGAGTAAAATGCGCCTTGAAACAGCGATAAATGTGAGATCTGTGAATATCTGACAGTATTCCAGTGGTATCGTTCAGAAGTTACTGGTCACGAGTGATGAAATATTTATTTTAGTCGAACGGTAATTGGTTTGTCCTTTATTTATTATTGAAAATATTGATGGCGGATGTTGTGACGGTGTTCGTGCGTTTTCCATTTGGAGTAGCTCTTCATTTTTGATCGATAGTTAACCATCCTATATTTGAATAAAGTGATGTGTCAATATATGTTTTGATTTTAAGCTATGATTTATGTCCGTGGCTTCAAAGATATGTTCGAAGACAGGAAGTCTTCTGGTTTCAAGGAATTTAGAAGTTGTTTACGAAAGTACATGAAGGACCACCTCGGTGTATCAAATACAAGCGACGTAGGAGTGAAAGTCGTGGATTACGACGTGTTTAGTGAGTTGAGTTCACATATTTTCATTGCATAGTTCTCGTGATACATGCTGCCAATCACGCTTCAACGTCGTTAGGAGAAAAACCATGTTGGTTGTTAGCTCTTTTCACATTGGAGCACAACCACGACCTAACTGCTTTCCTGTACGATGCGCACCCAACAAATCGTCGGCTCACTGCAAGTGAAGTGAGCGATTCCAGGCATTTATTCCAGTACAATACTCCAACTGCTGAGTTGAAGCAGTATGCTGCGGATGTTATATCGGGCAAGATCTTGCCATAATATACCCAGCAAACAAAACGGAGTTGGCCCGGAGTCGTTCCGTGTCTGGCCACGAGTCGGATCGGAGTCGGCCTGCACCACATACCGGAGTCGGAACGACTCCGGCCTGGCCAGACTCGCAGTCGGCCACGGCAAAAATTTGCCAGCCGGCAGGTCCACCGTATGTTCTGCTGACCATTGCAGTGGTTTCTTCATCATTACTTCCTGGAAAAACAAGTTTTAGTACACATTAGAAGTGGAATATCTCAGCTATTAAGCAAGATACATCAATAGTTCATTTGGACAATCTGGTAGAGAACTCACAGTTGTTTCAGAAAATGAAAGATTTATCCATGATTGCATCCGAAATAATGTCAGAAATTCCAGTGAACTTGTTTAACGTCACCCATTTCAATTATGAAGTGCTAATAAAAGCAATTCGAACGATTAACATGTACACATTTAGGATTTAACATATTAAATGAAGCTTGAGTCAGTCAAGAAAAAGATATAAATGACACCATTTACAGTTTTCTAACTAAATTGTGACTGACCACAGACCGCAAACAATACAACACTGCCGCACTCACCACGCACGAAATAAACGAAACTGAAGACTAGCGTTCGATGGAGGCACGGATTAAAACAAACGTACACAACATGGCAGTATTCGGAAACGGGTGTGGATATAAGGTTGTGGAAAAAAGAACATGTTAAGAGAAATTTTATCATTCGTTAACCACCAGCAATGAGCGTGGGTAATAGGCAGTTATATCGCAGCGGATTGTGCTTTATGTTCGTGACCACAGCGTTGGCCAAATGTTGGCAACACTCGAGTAGGCCATGTGTTCGATGGGAAACGACCATGGGCATTTGCAACATTCGTCATCGGTTGAAGCCTCCGGCTATAAGTGAGTGTGCGCTGTGTACACTGACGTCGCAGATATCTACTGTCAAATTCTTTACTCATATAGAGTAACGCATACGCGTCATCAAAGACGTATGCAACTAATACTAACAGCACATACGCTCCGCAGAGAACAGCAAGTGCAGTTTATTTCAACGCGTTTCTGATGTGGTACGGAAACCAACGCAGTGCATTAAAGTAGGTCGCTATGAGTGGTTCACGATGTTTGTTTTAAATAATGCCTGATTCTCATTTGCCAAGTGGGTGATGGTTTCACAAAACTCACGCTTAGGTCAGCTGTCGAGCAGTTTCATGAACTATGTAATGCATAACGTTGGGGGTGAAACGGTTTAACGAATCTTATGACGCATATGACGAATCAGTCTCACGAAGACGTGAGGCAACCGCGTACCGATAACCATACGTATCCAAGTAGCAGAAGAGACTAGATTGGATCAGCAATGGCTACGGTACTAACTATTGAACAAATTATCAAAATTAATAGATAGACAACCTCAACAGTTTTGATCGACGGATCGTTTTCGGTAATAGAAATACAGTTTGCTGCTAAAGCTGGAGATGAACTATAATCACATAATATGTCATTCATACCCAACAGAGTTCTCCTGAGCAGTCAACAAGTTCAAAACAATGGGGACGAGCCGAGCTCCAAAAAAGGTGATGCACGCACCACTCACTCAAATCAATTTACAACAACGGAAATTGGCGGCCATTCGCACAATTATCAAAATTGACGCGATAAAACGAAAACATTTAGGTCAAGGTCCAGTTAATGGCCAGGAACAGGAAGAGTATAATATATAGCGGTGAATATTTGGTTGGGGAATAGGGTTGGATCGGATTTTCACATGCCTGAACTTCGAAAGTCGATACACTATACACGTCCATTATTCAATCGTTGCTAAAAGGCCTTTTCTCAAACAAATCATATATATTAGCTATCTTGCCAACGTATTTCGTTACCAAAATATCGCGCTTCCCTAACGTCCTCGGTAAACATTTTTAACACCTTAAATCAAAATCACTTTCTACAGCAAAATTGGCATATTTTTGCCTTCTAAAATATACCGTCCATTACCATTCAGAATATATTACAACCTCACATATTAACGGTCTACCTACGTGAGCATTTGCTCCCTGAGGATAGTTTCCAGCGAGATAGTGCTTGACGAAAACTTCCACTTGAATTCCGCGCATTTCAATTTAACGACTGTCTCACTCGGCCGTTCTTCACAAGAACGTTATAAAAGTCGTCAGGTAGCCAAAATTGGGGACACGCATCAAGGCGGACCTTCAGGCTACAGCCGACGGCGTGCGTCATAGATTCCCTCTTAAATGAATTTATCTTCCACTCCCCTAGCACCTCACGCAGAGCGCGCCAGTACCGGAGTACTTCTTCGCCTACCATTTACAAAGCCTCAAGTAGGGGGCGGAAGTGAAATGAACGAGGAAGACGTCGCTCTGTCCTCCATCACACCTCCAACTCCCTCATCCCTCACCAAGGCGGTTGCGGAGTTCTTCCTTTCCCAAAGTCTGCAACCGGAACGGTCTGCTCGACCTGTCTGCTCCACTTCTAACACTGAACGCCTGATTGGCCATCCAAGTGTAGTTCCAGGGTAATCTCAAGTTTTTCCATCCCAGAACTTTCTGCCGTCAAGTAACCCAAGCAAATGTTCGCGGACACACACGAGGAATTACTTTTACAAAGCTGTCAGTGAAATGTGACCAAAGAGGCCCAGGCATGGGAGAACCATGAAAGTTCCACGTTCTACATTGACTATCGCCAATGCTTACTCTGTGAAGATGGCCCACCGCATCCTAATCGGCTGTTCTAAGCCACCGATGAGTGAAAAATGACTACAATGAGGCTGCCACCACGTCCACCTTTCACGCAGCTATTCTCTGAGCCCTCCTATCTTTTATAACACAGTCGAACGAGGAATTAGCCCTCAGTTGCATGCACGTAAACTATCAGAGCCTATTCATTAAGCTTCCAGAAATCAGACGGTTGGTTTACGATGCATCCTTCCACACCTTTGCGAATGACAGTCAATTGAACATCCCTGTATACTCCGTGCAGCGTGCCGACTATCCCTGACGGTGGATGGGGTGCTTTGCTATCATTCTTAACCATTGTTTCCTAAAACTCATGATTATCAAGAAACTTCGGTCCTCCGATGGATATGATGCTTTGTGGTTATGACTACCTTGCTGCTGAGACACTCATATGGGCTGTGTATCGTTCACCTCCATGTAACAATTCGGATAACAAGGTTGTTGTAGAAAGTCGAGAAAAATTTTCCGGACCTCAACACTTTTATCGTCATCTTATAATGAGGGTTATAGAGTATTTGAACTGTAGTAACGGCTTTTTGACTTCTTTTTGGACGTTAGTACTTCGGGAGGATCGCACACAGCATGCCGGCGTCCCAAATCGGTATAGTTCCGGTCCGATCCTTATCCTAGTTGATTGCCTTTCACAAACGAGGTTCGACAGGTGAACAGGGATGGCCATCAAGCCGCCACTCGGGATAGGCAACCACTGCTTGCTGGCTATCGAATTTATCTGCTTTTACTTGCAACTGTTGGTAAGAGAGTCTACAGTTCGAAACATCATTCGAACTGATTTTACCAGCCTGAGAATCTGTCTTGTTTCACTTCTTCATTGTGATTCTGAGGATCTGAAGTATCAGGCGTTGCAAAACACAGCTCAAGAGGCGAGTGACTCACTATTACCGCGCTACCTGTGTACTGTCCCTTCTGGTGCACCTTTTTCTCGTAGACTACGTCATCCGCTTGACGACCGTTTCCACACGTTCGCCGAACATATATTACAGACAATCTACAGGACTTGAACGCACGTCATTCCGTTCGAAATAAGTATGAGTGGGAAATCCATGAACACGCTAAGTTCATGCAAGAAATGGTCTCGCTATGGACACGTGCGAACGGAAATTTCCTGCTATAATCTACGCTCCAGATGGCAGCCTCCTTCTCAGTGCCAGTGAGTGTGTAAAGATGCCACATGACGGAGAGTATTGCGGTACCTTCATGCCTCACGGTACATTCAGCAAAGTGTACACCACAATGAACGACCTGAGGAAAGTGTTTGGCATCTGGAAGTCATCTAACCTGTTTTCCGCTTATGATCACCGGATGGGTGCATAAAAACTGCTCGCAAATCCTGAAATGACAAAACGAACCTTCGGCTCCACTGAAATAATAGGACATTTCAAAGGGCTACTGTTCGAGTACGTTGATCATTTCGTGCACAGCGGCTTGGAGGAAGACATACTGGTTCTGGGTGTGCTCAGTCTGTGGCTACCAAGCCTGTCACTGTGCTGCAGCATGCGGCCTGTGGATCGCACCTCAAAAGTTGTTGTGTGTATTCAGTTGAGTTTCGACGATTTCACAGTGAATTAGTCCTCAAGCGCTTCCATTCTTTAGCGTAGGAATAGTTGAGCATTCTTTATCTTATTAGCTGATAGGGGCCAATGGGGTTACTGACAAGGAGATTTACAAACTCCGTCTGCGATTCTAATCTAGACAACGGTTCTTTTCTTGCAAAACTGCCTATCGCTGGAACGACCTCCTCTCGGAAATCCCCAGTTGAGCATTTGATGATAGTTTTAAGAGGTTGTCAGATTCCTGGTAAGTTAAAACCTAATTGGATTTGTAACCATACGCTGTGCTTAATACCGGCTGTGCGCCCGGAGAACGTTAGTATACCGTATTTGCAACGATTGTTCGTTAGATCAACGGATACCCGGTGAAAAGTTCCTTGAAAATTATCTGGCTGGAACTGGGAGATTCAGGCCCAACGAGTAGAGTCAAACGTGAGATCACAAGCATTCCAGATTTTTAAGTCATCAGCATAAAGGAGGGCGTTGCTAGAAATAAGGTCAGGAAGATCGTTGATATATATTAAGAAACAATAACGGACCGAGTACGGATCCTTGAGGAACTCCAGCGGAGATCGAGAAGGAGAAAGGTCCGATCCGGTTTTTACTCTGAAAGTCCTGTTGCCAAGAAAGGATGCAATCCAGCGGAGAACCTCCCTTGGATGCCATAAGCCTCTAGTTTATGTACAAGAGGACCGTGTGGGACACGGTCAAAGGCTTTGGCAAAGTCGAAGATAGCATCCGAGATATGGCCATTGTCTTTGCGTCTGTCAGGCTGGTCGTGGAGATTAGCATATTCGTTATGCATGACCGGTCGGGAAGAAAGCCATGCTGGGTAGAGGAGAAAAGGTTATTGGAGAAGAAATGCCTAAGGATGGCGCGTTTTAAAAGACGTTCCATTACCTTGCACGGGATGCTGGTAAGGCTGATCGGCCGGTAACTAGCAGGGGAGTGACGATCGCCTGCCTTAAAAATAGGTGTGACAATGGCCTCTTTCCATGCCTCCGGAAGAGTGCTGGTCCGAAGTGTCTGTTTAAACAGACCATGGAATGGCATCGCCAAACCAAGGGATGCTTCTTTGGGGATCCGAGGATGGACCTCGTCTAGTCCAATGGCACTATAACGATTGATCTTAAGCAAGAGATCCTGAACGTCGAGCACAGAGAATTCAGCTGTTAGGAGTGGGCATTGGAAATTTCTCCGCGGGAGAATCGGATGCCAGTTTGGCGGGACCACATTGTAAACTGCTGAATAATATTCTCTGAACGTCTCAGCAACCACCTGGGGGTTGGAGGAGGTTTCCCCGTCGGGAAGCCGCAGCGAAAGCGCCGAGGGCTTAGTTTTTCTCTGGCGGCGCATGTACTTGAAGAGAAAATTCTTATTCTCGCGGCCTACTTGTAGGATCTTTGACTGTATCCCTTGTGTGTGTTGAGGGATTTCCCGCTTGCATTTGTTTCGTACAGAGCGAAAGGCGTTCAGATCCTCCGGCTTGCCCGTTAGCTTTTGCTTGGAGAATAAACGGGAGCGTAGATCAAGAATAGGAAGTATGTTCCGTGGAAGTGGTGAGCGAGAGGAGAACTTCCGTAGTTTACGAGGAATGATTGCCATATCGGCCTCGTGAATGGTGGCTTTATACGTAAGTTAGTTCGAATTTACAGAATCAGACACAAGATTGAGTGTACTCAATAAAGTTTTTA
>LOND01001339.1:81415-92593 GCA_014220965.1 Paragonimus kellicotti | reverse complement strand
CCCTCATTTCTGATTTGGGGCAAACTGTGGTTTTTACTGGAGAATCTAATGGAACATCGTACTTATCCAGGGAGAAATTACAGCGATTAAGACGACACTAGAGAAACGAGACGCTCAACGTGTAACTACAGTCAAACAGACATCAATCTAGCTGAATTGGCTTGAGTTTGTTCGGTCAATGAAGGTCAAACCGAAATGGAAGGTATGCGCATCAAACAAAATTCATTATTGCTGGTGTGAAAGGTCAACGGCAACATACGTACCGTTTAAACAAACCATTGAGACGCTTGATTATCAGACGAGGTTCCGCTCCCATATGGTTGGGCCACACCCACGTTGTACTGGTTCCGAAAGTGGAGCCAGCCGACGACGCGTTTGGCTTGTTTAAGCCTAATCATCGTCCTAACGCACTATATGTGACCATTACACGTTCTTTCCTAGGAGTCAACGCAGAATGGACAATTAAGTTCGTCGATGCACTCAATCCAGCTCGGAGAGAGACAAGGTGGATCATATGCTAGCAGAAACCGCATGATGAACAGATGGTGATTGAAAATGTGAAAGCAGCAAGCGAAATTTATCCGTCATCTGGATAGAACTCCGGAAGGCGTTTGGTTCCGTACCATATTTATGAATACGGCGAGTGATCCAGCTATGTCACTATCTGGAAAACATAGACCAAGCAGTTCTGATGGTGCCAAAATAGTTAACCAAACCGGAGATTCGGACAAAGATTAGAATGGACTGTAAAAGGCCGACCATACTTAAACGAGGTATTACGCCGAAAGACTCCCCTAGTCCTTTTTTGCTTTTGCTTGCGTAAGAGCACAATAGGCGTAGTAATAGGTCAGCTTAATTGCATCTATACTCCTTCATCCGGTAGGCTATTAGACGGCTGCATCAGCTATTGCTATTATATGGACGATTTGAAAGTATATGGTGGTTCTCTGTCAAAATCTGACATACATTTTCAGGACTCAAATGTCAAGTGAGTATGGGAATGAGTGGTTATTCTCATCTTCTTGGGTGAGGGGAGCCTGCTGATCCAAGCTGCACTGTACAAGACAAGCCATATCTCGATCGATCATATACGAGTAGGGTGTGTGTGCGTGTGAATACTTAGGGTTACACCAAACACGCGTAGTATGCAGTCCATTCTCTTCACTGCTGTTGTTTTGAAAGGTATACCTGGTGGTTTCCAAATTAACTAGTAAGCACGAAGGGAATTGACTGACATAAGTTGAGCCAAATCCCCCTCTAGTTATTAGTAATCGAAATATCACTCAAAAACTCCTGAGTACAAGTCGATGAGAAGTCTCAAACACGAGGTCACTCATAGGAGTTAACAGGATAGTTACCGCGCCTTCTTCCGGGGTGATCGAACAATCTGGGCATCACTCACAAGCGAGTGTGGCCGAGGTCCTGCATACAATATCACAGCCGTGTTTAATTTGAGGTCGATAGTGCAGCGGTAACCATGGTTGTCTCATGAGAACAATTCGACTTCTTAAACGTTGAATTTTACTCTCGTTTCAAGTTGATGAGTTTGAGAAGAATACCTCCTTGTTCAGTCTTCTGAACATGCATTAACATATAATCTAATATCTGTAGCGAGGCGCAGGACAACCAAATAATTAACAATCATATCGGCAGTTAGAAATGTTTCCGTTTTCCGAATTTCCCTTTCGAAGTTGCTTATTTGCTTCATGGAACTGATTGAACTCGAATTGAGGGTACCCATTAACGCCGTCTTCTATGCTATGCTATTCATAGATCCAGATCTATATGGAATTTGGTGTAAAAACGGACATCAGTTTGTATCTGCTTCACATCGTGATAAATCCACTCCTTAATATTGATAGATCACATAGTGACTCGATTTTTCAGTATGAACAGTACCCGTTTCCACATAACGTTCTTGTAACTGCGTTATCCCATGTACTACTTGCAACCCTAGGTGACATTTTGCTTCCATCCCAGGGAATCTGTCAGATCTATCCTTCGCTTTTTTTTTCAACCAATAATTGGCCTGTAAAATAGACGGTAACTGTGATTGGTTTTCTAACCGTTTGATTCGCTCAACAAACTTCACTAACAGGAGTCACCATGATGTTCCGACCGGAAGAGAGTTGGAACGGATTGCAAAGCAACTGGGCTAGGGATGCACACAATGCTTTCTGTATCACGCCATTGGCTCAACATATGGTAGGATACCGTACTCAACCAGGATAGGTAGAAACCAGCGTGTATGATCAAAAACAATCATACTCATCAAGGGAGACTTTTCGAGTTCCAAGTAGGAATCGATTGTAGAAGCGAAGTGCTAGGTTCACGTCTCAATAACCAAAATCAAGTAACCGCTATCTTGCAGAGGAATCCATTCTATGAGTAGCATTAAACAGAGAAAGCGTCTGACATTCCAGATGAAAAATGATAGTCAGCCAAATAACCGGGGGGGGGGAGAGGGTAAAAGGAGATCGTGGTTACAATCAACCGTCTGCTCACGAAATCGTACGCAGGCAAGTCATACCGCAGAGATCAGGTTTCATAGTTAGCAATATAACAAAGAAAATCATTCGGAGTAGTAACAGTTGAGCGAAGAAATCACAATCGGGAACCGTGGAGTTTCACCTTGTTAATTCGTATAAATTACCCTTGATTAATAAGGAACACTCCCAGGGGAGGATAAGTATTTTGTTGGTGAAATCGATCGATGTGAATGAGATATTGCGAATAAGACCCATTGAAACAGACATGAATATTACCACGGTCTTGTCAACACTGTTTGTAATAGGTTGAAGTACTGTCGACTCACGAGAGGTATGCAGTCAAACTCCCTTCGCTTACAGCTTGTTGTAACGATTACATAACCATCAGAGAATGATGAAGAATCACACGTTCATATGAAAATAATGGGGTTTATCTTCGGTTCGGACTACAAAGTAGAAGATAACCAACACAATAATGGGCGTTACATCATTCAGCGCCTGTTACTGTGCACAATAGAGACTACATGCAGGCTGATTCTTTCAAGCTATCCAGGTCTACGGACGATTACTAGAAAGCCAGGACTTATCTAGTCACATTCGCATAAGGCTTTCACCGAAAGGTTTCACGTGCAAATCTCAATGATCGTTTGACGAACGCTGGTTTGGCGTGAATTCTACTAACCCAGACTTGCAAACAAAAGCCCAAAACACGCCCACACCAAACCCACCTGGATCAATATGTTATCCGCTTGGTTCAGGCGACGAAATTGTTGAACCATACTGATTTTTCAAGTCAACTGAACTAATCTTAGATTGTCCAAAAAGACACGCGAGAATTGCTTACGAGCGATTTTATGTATCTTGGTATTCGCCCCTAAGGTAAATGTGTTAATAAGTTGAGTTTGCTACTTTAAGACTACCGCATTGTTTCTCCAAAGTGGGACGGAACCCATTTTGATCCCGTATAAGTGTTTCGTACAGGTTTTGGGGAGGTTTGTTTCTTCAAAGGTAGTAATGTTTCCTGTCTCTTGAGTAGTTCTTCAAGGAGTAACGATGTATTCCCACTAGACCTCATGAAACCAACGGATTCAAAGCCCATCCATCTCGAACAGTTCTACATATAGTGCAGCAAAGTTGTTAATAACAACAACGAAATTCGTTATTAATAGGTCATTACCGCGAAATTACAAAATGCGTATTTTTATGCTTCAGTTGCAAGGTATTGTTCTCCCGACATCGTAACCTATGGATTAGGGCTAGACGTGAAATGCATAGGATGACCCATCCAAATAAGAAAACACCATGACGTAAAGCTGGAATGCAGTAACCTGAGATGCAACTAGTATCCGAATGGGTTCACATCTCATCACGATCAACTATAAGGACTGAGCTGTATCCTTCCAGTGTCCCAGTTTCGAGATAAACATTGCTACATCCCCGTTTGAAGGATCGCACTCTGTTGGTCCAGACTTTCCAGGCAAATATAGTGAGTGTGTCTAACAATGAGCGAGTACACGCTGGATCTCCAACTGTTTGAGCCAATGTGTGGGTTGAATTGTCGATACACTAACACATGTAAGTACGATTCCCATCACAACTAAGGTGAGGCAACTACGAATCGCCTCGGCGACGACTGTTGTATTCCTATTCAGGTGTTTTCAACAGCAAGCCTTACTGGCTGTAGCAACGATAGCGACCACGTGACCCAGGAGAAGTACAAACTATATTCACATTTATGAGCCATCCTTATGTGCGTGAACAAATGAGACGTTGGCTGTTGAATGCACGACCAATCAGAACGCAGCCTGAGTCTTAACGCCAGTGTGGGGCACAAAGGCGGGCATGAGGCGCATACAACAACGATGTCCAAGGGAAATACAGACCCACGCTCGGCAATTAGGATCACTAAGTCAGCAGTTAGTTGAGCAGACGAGGATGTGACAGGTGCCTACAACATTGCGGAAGTGTGTATGGCTAAACGACAGAATGCCGAGAGAATTGGCAGATCGAGTCAGTGGATGTCATAGGAACGAACGTGAAAGCGCATTATGAATCGGACATTTTGTCGTCAGTACTGTAGACAGAGTCGACACATTCGAAGTTACTTGATGCCACAAATTTTGTTCTAGGTGGGTTCAACCATAAGTCACTTACAGGATATGCGGCACGCACAAACGGTCCTGTAAAGCCTTAAAATGATTTCCAACCAGCTGTACGAATGATACCTCCTCGAATCTTAACTGTGATAAGCCTGTCTGATTACGAAACGTACCTTTACAGGTAAGTCATGGTTGTAATTATGGCTACCCTCGTTTTGTTTGTAAACGGCCTAATTCAACAGGAAATGTATGCGAACGGAACCTCAGTGCAGTAAGCGCAACTTATGATGGTAGTGAAGTGATCACACTCGCACAAATGTCAGACAGCCGAGATCAGCAGACCAAAATTCCGACTTCAAGCGTACACACGATTCTCTTCGCACTGTAACGCACTACAAGTCATATCACTGAAGCGACTTTCCGAAAGTTCTGTCAACTAACATATCACGCACCAAAAACAACGGTCACGTGTGGAGTATGTGCGTTAGTTGAACTAACATGACCAAACAGAGTTTGGAATGATAGCTTGTACATGCACATTTCTATTAGTTAGAAAACGATTTCCAAGAAGTTCATTGGCTACCATTCGTTTGTTTGTTGATACCATAAAACTCAATTATTGTGCATTGTTACCATAAAGCTAGTGACAAAAACTCGCAGTGATCCAGACGCGCCATAATCCGTTAACCGATAGATCATGAATGAGCAAACGAACGTAGAGGTTTAGAACGAGAAGTCAGACTACCGTACATGACAATTGATGAGAACAGAAAATTGGTCAATACGTCGGTCGATTGAACTTAGATCGAAAGAACGATTATAAAAAAATGTCACGTTGTTAACTGTTACTGTTTCCTAAGGAAGACTTGTGGTGTACAACTACAAGGTAATTGCAAGACCATCCGATATTTCACAGGTAATCACACAACATTAACCCACAAAACGCCAGTTTCGGTATCCAACTGACACCACTATCTGCCACTAAACTGGAGGTATTTTTGAAAGCTGCTTGTTACTTTTGAAACACTCGAAAAAAAATGCGTAAGCGACCGTTGGAAAAATATATATCTACCCATGAGACCACCTGTCAAATATTACATACACGAAGTAGGGATTGCGCAAGTGTTAGAAAAAAGCCATCACATGCTACGCGAAAATGTCATCCGGGGAAATACAGGCAACAGTATGTTGGATGGGTAAGCGGCAGATCGATAAAGCGGGGTAAATGAGCGGTCGTCTATTTTTCAAGCGGACGGCTAGTCAATTATTTTTACGTTCGTCTTGGCAAGAAGTGCGACGCCGAGTGGAATTGAAAAGACCGGATTTTAGCTTTCGAGCAAATCTGTTTCTGCCTAGGGACAACCATAAGACAGTAGTGTAACCTGAACCCAACCGTGCTTGATTCCCTGGTGAAAAGCATTCAAACGTGCTGCAGAGAGCTTTCCTCCGGCAGAATGGAAAAAATTTGACATTGGCTAATTCTGAGTGGGAGCCATCTAAGGTGGACCTATG
Organism: Paragonimus kellicotti; assembly: GCA_014220965.1. NCBI lineage: Eukaryota > Metazoa > Platyhelminthes > Trematoda > Plagiorchiida > Troglotrematidae > Paragonimus > Paragonimus kellicotti. The sequence continues at coordinate 86,493 of LOND01001339.1, read as the reverse complement.
ATTTTGTTATGACTGTTTTTCCTATTCTCTGAAAAACTTTTCAAAAATAGACGTTCCTGTTCTGTTCGAGCATTCTGCTGAGAGAAAAAAAACGTTAGTACAAACTGGGTGATCTTGTAACTTTGTCAAAAAACGCACATGAATAGAACATGGATTGCACGGAGCAGTAAGTTTCAATAAACCAAACGCACGCAATGAGAAACGATGTGCACGAATGGATTTGTGGACAATCAGGTACATTTTTAATCACATTACACAGGAACACCTGGGATACATTAATTGGATTTGTCCAAATTAACAACTGCACTAAGACTGTATGACTATTATGCATTAGACAGACCATCACAGTAACATCTGATTTTTCTAAGGCTATCGCAATTTCAAAAAAAGAAAAAACACGACGACTTTCGGGCTAAGATGACACACTAAACGAGTAAATTGTGAGTATATTACACAAAACAGAATGAACTGAGCAAAACAGTTGGAAGTGACGAATGATAATTTCGTACACAGGCGTGTCGGTCATAACTGTCGCAAACCCCTAAGTTTCTAATTAATAAGACGCGATGAGTCGATGGAAGCAAGTTTGCGTAAACACGGTTGTTTCAGAGTCATGTTATCCGGTTACCGCACTACCTTTCCTAGCAGACATCGGAATTGAGAAATAAGAACATGTTAGTCATCCAGTCGATTAAAGCGTGTGTTAAGTGTCCAAGCTAACGAAATCAAAGATGGGGCGTTAGGAACGTTGACATTACTAGTCTTGAACATCCACTATCCAAGAGTTTCATTTCTAAAATGATGATTCCGCCATTTACTAACAAAGTCCAGCTATGTCGTTAACGTAACGAAAATCAAGGCTACTACCTGTAGGAAGGACGACGCTGTCAGAAAATTCGCCTGAGCACTACATGTAGGATGCAATACACGGCGAAGTTGGGTGGAAAGAGTAATGAATGTTTCGGGTGAGAAAAGGGTACAACCATTGATGTCCATTTGTCTCGATAACAAACTGTGCAAACCCAGATGAAGTTGGAACATTTTTATGGGATATATCTCGTCACAAGACTAGAGAAACGTTCTGATGACAAATTCGAGCAATTCACGAGGACCTAGAAAGGCAGCGCATGCAGACCACCGGTAAGTATGTTGAAGTTGTAGTGTGTGACCGAAAATAGCGGTTTGACCATAAAATACCCGTCAGTACGGAAACCAGCATACTCTATTCTGCTTTGTATCACACAAAACCAGTGGAAACAGCATTCTCATCGTTTTAAGAAATATTGGATAAACGACCATTCAGCCGTGACCAAAAAGCTGGCTTCGTGGAAAACGTAACCACCGACAGTCAGTGTGTGTGTGTAACTCCATCAAAGAACTAGGCGTGCGTGGAACAGTCAACCAATCAATCCTTGGCGGTTTTCAGGGATTGACTTTGTTGTAAACCTTCGAAAGAATACACTGGGTCGTCCTCGATATAGTAGTGTGCTTGACAAAAGTCCTGGTAATAATTAACACGGAAAATCTCGGTCCCGAAAATACCGCGACTGTCCCCGTAATTTGCTCCCAAGACAAGCCAAAAGACGCGTGCAAAAACAGCTTTGTTCCGTTCCAAAAAACGTGTGCGACAATGAGAAAATTACAAGGTATTTATATGGTGCATAGTGACCTAAAAACATTCTCGAATCAGAAAATGGAAGGACAGTTACCGAAAATAATAGTTGAGGTCACTAAGCCACCAATGAACATAGCGGAATAAAGGTCGGACAGGTAAAAAATAACCAAGGTTACCTCTCGACTGTTCTGGACAGTTCCGCTCATTCTGATTGGATAAAATCGTTTTCTCGAGGAAGGAGGCGGTTTTGGACAGAAAAAATGGACTCCCTAGCAGACTTGAAACCACTTCGTATGTGGATTCGTACGTTCGTGAAGATCACAAAACGACTGGGCGCATGGATAATTTATTTTCGATTGAAAAAGTCGAAAATCCGTATCCTTAAACGATTCACGGAATTCACAAACGCGTGTACGGTTTAGTCTAAACAAGATGGCGACAAAGTAACAACGATATCCAATTAGACCGGTTAGTTCTGCAACGAGCAACACACACTAGACTGGTCTATTCAAGTGGACGACCTGGTCAGTCAACTGCAAACCGGCTACCTGGACAGACCGACTAAAAAAATCGAGAGGCAAGACTGGTCCGACATATCAAACGACAATCAATAAATACAGGCTGAATTGTGCTATTGATAATGCATGTATTCGACTGGGATTGCGGGACCTGCCACCAATGCGGCATGTAATTGTATTGAAAGTTTTCACAACATAAGGTTACGTTCCATACGGTTGAGGTAAGCGAGTGATAACGACACCTCACTACCAGCCAAACGCTCACAGGTTAGAGCTCCGACTATTGAGGTTGTTAATGACAGTGCTCAGTCGCGAGGCGCAGAATGAACTGTTTGATGAAAGCTGCAATAACATTATTGTGATAAACCCGAATAATGTAGTATGCTCTGTTGAGTACCGGTGGTTCCGATTCGCATGCAACAACTTCGACAACACGGTGAGATGGATGCAGTTTGTAAACTCGGCGTTCTCATTACGATCGCAACTCAAAAAAATCACGCTGTCTTGTTAAAACAATATCCTCAACGGTGGGGTTACTGTGCAGTTTGTAATGATAGTTTTACACACTGCGAAACTTGTTGGAGAGTATGCGTCCGTTGGCTCAGATCAGCATAACAGCAGTCGAGTCAACTGGGTTCGAATTCGCTAGTTCAAAGTTCGCAGTGGATGTTAATGTATATCGATAAGCAATAATATATTAGGAGTTTGATAGTTATTCTATTTACATGAGTGTACATATATCGGAAACAAGTCTTTGGACATGTCACTCCGGATCTTCTGGTTCTTGTTGTTCATCATCCTCATCCAACTGTGCGGTCATCAATACGTATTCTCGCGAAGAGTAGCCAAATTTGATCAGATCCTTTTCAAGCAACTCGTAATAACGCCTCGGTTCGATTCGTGTGTTATTCAAATAAGTCCCGTTCGCTGATTCCAAGTCAATCAGGTATAAACGGACCATTCCGCGAACCTGCAAGCGGAAACAACTATTACACGAATGGATACTTAAATGCGAGATCTGTTATAGTAGCAGACAAAATGTCAGTGAATGTGACTAGCGTGTAAGAAAGTGGACGGCTACAAAAGTTGTATTAAGACGATCGGTTAGAGAACAGCTACAGTGACGACATCAGATATGGTTCAGTTTTAGGTGAAGTCAATCAATTATAGTACACACTTCAAAAGGTAGAATTCGAGCCATCAATATCATTGTGGTTATAACGATGATAATGAAAAAATGTATGCGTTGTAATGGTCGAAGTGAAGACGGAAAAGCAAGACTGTATTTTAAGATGTACAAACAAAGTAACAAAGAGGTTCACATACATCCAAACGCTTAGAGCTCTAAAGAAATAGGTAGAGATTTACTGAAATTGAGGCTCGGCAGAGGGACATTGAAAAGTCGTACGTTTGTGTGCTTATATACTGGGGCTTATGTGTGGTTTTCATCTGAGGTTCGGAGACAGATTGGAATAAGTCTAACAATGAGAGATGAATGGTATCGCCAGGGAATTCATCAGAAGATTTGTATGCTTTCAAATGGGAGTAAACAACAGAATTCACGATATGTGTGTAATGTCACTGTGTCAAGGTAAAAATTTTGTGGATCTGTTTAAGAGCTCTAAATCTTTCTTAAAAAGACTAGAAGAAATCGCACAGGAATTCGCATCCCATGGGGGAATATGCAAGCGTATATCAGACAACAGTGAGGGCTGTATTACTTTACAACGGCGAAACCTGGCAGCTCAGGGTAAAGAACGTGAACCGTCTTCAGGTATTTGACCACCGATGTCTGCGTTCAATCGCTCGTATCGGTGGCACCAGCGAGTAAGCAACGAGGAGGTTAGGAAGCGGGTGTTTGGCACTGATTGTCAAACGAGTTCTCTTGTTCAGTCGCTACATTTGCACAGACTTAGATGGTTGGGTCATGTACTAAGGATGCCAGCTAGTCGTTTGCCACACCGAGCACTGTTTGCCGACGCTGCGGCTGACTGGCGCAAGGTGCGAGGTGGACAGATGATGACCTGGCGTAGACAAATGAAATCGTTTACGAAGGGGTTGGTCACTGTAGGTCGGGTTCGTCTCCCGGGCTGGGGCCCTCGCGACTCACAGAGTCGGTGGCTTGAGACGTTAGGTGAGATGGCGGCTAATCGAGCTCAGTGGCGTGAATGTTGTTGTTTTTCCGTTTTTGTTTGGCCGAGTTGTCTGTGAAGTGAGTGCACTTAATGATGCGGGGCAGTGAAAGCCGTAAGGAAGCTGTCTGCTGATGACGCCTTACTTTCACTCACAGCTCGGTTGTTTGTTTGCAAGGTGTAGGCGCCTTGATGTTGTATGTTTGAATATAGACGTAGCTATTTTTAGTAGTTAGGTCCCCCTCCACTTCTCATTTTTTCCTTCTCCCTTCCTATATAGAGTTTCTTCCCTTCGTGGCTGTGTGGCAGTTAAGCATCAGTGGAAACCACTGATGTATTGCTGTCTATGATGATGATGATGATCACAGCAATTTGATTGGGTGAGTCAGTTGTCTACAGGACTGATTTTAACACGTTTTGACTGGATAACAAGGCCAATGCACTATTACAACGCAATCGTAACGAACCTCGACTGGGAAATTTGATGACAAATATAGTTTCAAATATCAAGGAACCATCTGTGGGCAATTCATTAAATAACGCATACGAATAACGCCAGCTATGCAACAGATCACATTATAGGCACAGTAATCACGCTCTCCATAGTGAACATCCTCGAAGTGGACAAACCAGTAAAAGTGATATTTTCTGATTATGGAACTGTCTTCCATTAGGAATCACTGTCACATAGTTCCAAAGACGGATATTTGGCTTACCTCCGCACAGTGGACATCTTGGCGTAATCGCTCAAATTGTCTCAATATGTGAGTTGCGTGGAAGACAGACCAGACTGCGTGTGTTGATGCGAGACGG
>LOND01001339.1:48543-74252 GCA_014220965.1 Paragonimus kellicotti | reverse complement strand
GATTTAATTTTTCGATAGAACTTGTTGTCTGTGCATTTCTTCATTTAAGTTGATGAGTTGAAACCTAATCGTGAGATACGTGCATACAACTGCGGCATTTATTCTAAATTAGGCAGCTGGCTCATCACAGCGGATCGCTTAGTCAGCCGTTTAATGTTAACGAGCTTTGGTACCATTCGACTGTATTCGAGGTCTATAAGCGATACATGTCCCATTGACTATAATTTGAAAAAATCTAACGATCACAAAAAAATTCCGGAATGGAATTGTTACCGTTTTGTCCTGTTCAGTGTGCATATAAGACTGTGCTGGCCAACCAATAGTTTATGGAATTCAAACTGTCTAACTTGTTTGTAATAATTTGGAACTGCACATCATTTTTGACAAATATTCGCCTAACAGTAGGAGTATGAGACATTAATTCACAATATCTCTCAAACATAATCGTTGGTGAAAGAGCCTATCTAAGTGTAATTACGTGTGATTGTGGGAACCGCGCACATGCTTGGAAGTGAATCATTTTGGATTAGTTTGCAGTTCACATCCGCATTTTGTAACGTTCCGAACGACATTTCGATAAGTGGTAGTCTAATTTCGGTTCCTACCTGTACAAATGTAGCCAACCAAATCATCCCATGTTCGTGATCATCACAGCATCTATATGTAATGGCTGAAATGTCACAAGCTAAGTAACCCCCACGTTAAATTCTTACGTGATGAGGGAAACGTCAAAAATGGATTATAATTTACAGCTCTTTCATTCGACAGGTCCGGTTTGTCCTCCTCGATCCGGTGGTACTGGGTTGATGCCTCAGTCAACTTATTTTGACCCGAATCAGGTTATCGCGATTACCCGCTTTTGAAGTGTTCCGTAGGAGTAGAAAGTTATGGTTGTTGAATGAGAAAATAATACCTTCACTAGTTGTTCAATTCTACTGTTTTGTTGAATTCTTACCATTTACTTTACCTGGAGTTGGATCAGTTTCGAAAAATCAGCCGTGGGTAAATCTGAAAATGTATAAAATTCCCCACATGTGGCGGGAGCAGAACAAGAGGTCCGTCGTCAGAAATTACTTCTACAGTTAATTTTCCGTGAAAATTATTACTACTCATTATTTTCAAGTAGCCTGAGATGTTGACACTTACTGCTTATCGCATTTGGTCGGGTTCTGGTTGATCTATTTAGAGCGGATTACACTATCTGGTGTGGCAGAGTATGAATTCAAATTCATTGCACCGGACTAACGACACTGTGTGAGGACCTGCACTGGCAGCCTCCTTAGCTGATCGAATTGAGTGAACATTCACCATATACCACTAAAGAGTGGTTGTTCTTGCCAAAACTGGGTTCATGCTGTTTCCCGGGTCATATCACTCAACTCTATCACTCTAATCTGTTCCAACTGTTGTGGACCGCTAGCCTTACGTCACTAATGTAAGTAGTGTTCTGTAAGCCTGGCGTATCAACCGACGGTCTTGTATGAATAAGTTAGTCACGTGAGCTCTGCTCACATTCTGCAGTTGGTTTGTTGATCGACGGTAGGCTTAGAGACAACGTGGAATTATGAGAGTTGTTTTTCAACACATCAGATGAATTGAAAATTCAAATCAACCGTTAGGTTATGGGCTGTTTGGTATTACCGGATGTGTGCAATACGCCCACTTTGATTTACGATTATGATCGAGCTTGGTGTGTGTATGCATGTATTGCTGCACTACGTTCGCCATACACCAATAGTCGTTTCGACCAGTCATAGTTATTCGTCTGATGTATCCCATTGTTTTGAGGGAGGGTTCATTTTATTTATGTTCATCTGGACCACAGTGCACAGGTACGATAGAAGACCGCCACAATGAAATTTACTAAATACTTACTTTACTTTGGGGTTTTTTGTCATGCAATGCCTTTTTTGTCTGGCATGTGTAGTGTTGTTTCTCTCGTTGTGTTCTTTTTACTGGAGTACCCAAAACATTTGCTTTACTACCAAATGAAGTTCACTGCATACATATTCAAACAGTTTAGCACAAAAAAACGTGGATATTTGTCAGTTTTGATGTGTGCGACTTAGCAAGTTTAATTTCTAGTTGGTCAGCGTTTGACTTATCCGGTACAATTCATAGCCATGAATATGGGCCATGTACCCATCCACTCGCAACCAATCAGGATTTTCTGGTAAAACGTCAGTTATCTTTCGCGAAGTAGGGGCCGTCATGTGGTCGCCAGATTACACAGAACGTATCAAGACGACTATAACATTGACAGCGTGAATCAGTAGCAATCCATGCTCTTTCAGTTGCACACTAACATCGACCAATTGCTCGAACTGTGCGCGAATAATAACTAAGTTGGCTACGGCAGAAAGCGCTGAAAAGGTAACATTCGCTTGTTGGATCATCAGTAGCTATGTCGTTAGTAATCCCAACACTTAAAGATGGGCTCCATTCTGTGGTTCATGCACTTAGAGGCTGAATTTGGCAACAACTGGTTTTCGTCTGACCAGGCAAAACTTAACCAGCCGACGTCCTGTTTGTCGAAAGAGGTCAAAACGTAGTTTCGGAACGTGCTAGTGAACAAGCGAACACAGAAACGCTATGCAATTACCAAAGAGGCGGTAATCAAGCGAGTTACTTTATCGAAAAAACTTTTACAGCCGTTCTTCAGTGAGGTAAACATGACCGACAAGCTTCCTGTGGCTTTCTTCTGAGGAATACGACTTCTAAGCACTTCGTACATGGACGAGCCACTTCATCGGTAACTATGGTTACAGAAACCATCGAACACAGCACAGGCGATAGTTTATTGAACAATTTCAACCTTTAGCGGACGCCACGGAGATGACTGATAAGGTAGTAGAGCGTTTTCAATACTCCCTAACTAGGTGAGTGCCCCAGCACAGACACCACATTTTGTGCGAAGCATTCCAACACATAGCAAGAGTAGCGCTTCCATACGCGCATCACTGTGGGTCGAAGTCGCGGCCTTGTGCCGCAAATTTAGCAAAATTCCATTAGGTCGCTCAGCGCAGCGTCGGCCTAGCAGATTATCCAGACACACGACGTTGCAGACGGAGGACGGCTACCATTTGTATCACCAACGCTTTGGTTTTAAACCCACTAAGTGCATTAAATCATGCACCCACTAGCAAACCAAGCCAGAAAACTTCAACGTCGGCTCATAGTGGTGACCAGCATAATCAGTATTGCCTCTTGAAGCCCCATTTTTGTGCAGGATGTAGAAACCGGAAGCAGGTTTCCTGTGGATACCGAGATGCAAGTTACTCCAGTAAAAAGAACACAACGAGAGAAACAACACTACACATGCCAGACAAAAAAGGTATTGCATGACAAAAAACCCCAAAGTAAAGTAAGTATTTAGTAAATTTCATTGTGGCGGATCTTCTATCGCACCTGTGCACTGTGGTCCAGATGAACGTAAATAAAATGAACCCTCCCTTCAAAAACAATGGGATACATCAGACGAATAACTATGACTGGTCGAAACGACTCTTGGTGTATGGCGAACGTAGTGCAGCAATACATGCATACATACACCAAGCTCGATCATAATCGTAAATCAAAGTGGGCCGTATTGCAACACATCCGGTAATACCAAACAGCCCATAACCTAACGGTTGATTTGAATTTTCACTCATCTGATGTGTTGAAAAACAACTCTCATAATTCCACGTTGTCTCTAAGCCTACCGTCGATCAACAAACCAACTGCAGAATGTGAGCAGAGCTCACGTGACTAACTTATTCATACAAGACCGTCGGTTGATACGCCAGGCTTACAGAACACTACTTACATTAGTGACGTAAGGCTAGCGGTCCACAACAGTTGGAACAGATTAGAGTGATAGAGTTGAGTGATATGACCCGGGAAACAGCATGAATCCAGTTTTGGCAAGAACAACCACTCTTTAGTGGTATATGGTGAATGTTCACTCAATTCGATCAGCTAAGGAGGCTGCCAGTGCAGGTCCTCACACAGTGTCGTTAGTCCGGTGCAATGAATTTGAATTCATACTCTGCCACACCAGATAGTGTAATCCGCTCTAAATAGATCAACCAGAACCCGACCAAATGCGATAAGCAGTAAGTGTCAACATCTCAGGCTACTTGAAAATAATGAGTAGTAATAATTTTCACCGGAAAATTAACTGTAGAAGTAATTTCTGACGACGGACCTCTTGTTCTGCTCCCCGCCACATGTGGGGAATTTTATACATTTTCAGATTTACCCACGGCTGATTTTTCGAAACTGATCCAACTCCAGGTAAAGTAAATGGTAAGAATTCAACAAAACAGTAGGATTGAACAACTAGTGAAGGTATTATTTTCTCATTCAACAACCATAACTTTCTACTCCTACGGAACACTTCAAAAGCGGGTAATCGCGATAACCTGATTCGGGTCAAAATAAGTTGACTGAGGCATCAACCCAGTACCACCGGATCGAGGAGGACAAACCGGACCTGTCGAATGAAAGAGCTGTAAATTATAATCCATTTTTGACGTTTCCCTCATCACGTAAGAATTTAACGTGGGGGTTACTTAGCTTGTGACATTTCAGCCATTACATATAGATGCTGTGATGATCACGAACATGGGATGATTTGGTTGGCTACATTTGTACAGGTAGGAACCGAAATTAGACTACCACTTATCGAAATGTCGTTCGGAACGTTACAAAATGCGGATGTGAACTGCAAACTAATCCAAAATGATTCACTTCCAAGCATGTGCGCGGTTCCCACAATCACACGTAATTACACTTAGATAGGCTCTTTCATCATCGATTATGTTTGAGAGATATTGTGAATTAATGTCTCATACTCCTACTGTTAGGCGAATATTTGTCAAAAATGATGTGCAGTTCCAAATTATTACAAACAAGTTAGACAGTTTGAATTCCATAAACTATTGGTTGGCCAGCACAGTCTTATATGCACACTGAACAGGACAAAACGGTAACAATTCCATTCCGGGAATTTTTTTGTGATCGTTAGATTTTTTTAAAATTATAGTCAATGGGACATGTATCGCTTATAGACCTCGAATACAGTCGAATGGTACCAAAGCTCGTTAACATTAAACGGCTGACTAAGCGATCCGCTGTGATGAGCCAGCTGCCTAATTTAGAATAAATGCCGTAGTTGTATGCACGTAACTCATGACTAGGTTTCAACTCATCAACTTAAATGAAGAAATGCACAGACAACAAGTTCCTATCAAAAAATTAAATCAGGTACTTTTTTTCCTGATGGACAAACACATTGACCTCGGTAAAAGGGGATCAAAGGCTACTGATAAGCAGTAAGGGATTGTGGTTAACATAAATTAAAAATTACCTACAACTGGTCACAATTCTCCTACTCCTATACAGTGTGGATCCAGCTTCTTTCGAAAGGAAACACTACATTCCGCACTTGTTAGAGTTCGGCCATGGTGTACATCCCTGATGCAACTGCTAATCAACTTCAACGATTTTTGTGGCATCAACTTGGACAGAAGTCCTAAGTGTTTAGTCAACGACTGAAGTTATTAGGACAGTTATTGTGTCCCCTCTCGAGGCGACCCAGTGATCTGAGCAATACGCACGAGCGAATGTGGCTACGCGTCCGCACATCATCATCATCATCATATCAGCCATGAGCCTGACCAAAGGTACTGTGGCTCGGGCTGCCGCTCACCTCAACAGTGACGTGGAATATCCCTAGAAGAAAACGTTACTAAGAAGGTTGAAAATTAATAGAAGTCTAAGCGGAAGAACTAGAAATGGTATGGATGCAGGTACGCCATTGACTGCGACACACTGCCATCTCGGATAGCGTCTCTAACCAGCGACACCTACCCACTTTGCTCAATGGAACAGTCAGGGTTTCATATTTCGTGACCACGTTGTTGCTTGACCACCACGTGGTTTCACCCAACTGTTGGTGGTCTCAGTATATAATGCCCGGTACGGTAAACGATCAGCTGGCATACGGAGTACGTGACCCAACCATCGCAGGCTGTGCAACGTGAGTAGTTGACCGATCGATCGCGCATCCCGAGCGTTCCGGAATACGCGCCGGCGAACTGCCGTATTGCTCACGCGATCAGTCCACTTAATGTGGGCTAACTGGCGGAGACAACGATGGTCAAATACAGCAAGCCTGTTGATATCTTCCTTGCGAACAGGCCACGTTTCCGAACCATAGAGCAAAACAGAACGTACACAAGCATTATATACTCTTCCTTTCAGCGACAATCGAACGTCTTTTCGACGCCACAGATGACGCAGTCTGGCAAAAACAACTAATGTCTTTGTTAGTCACTGTCAGGAGAACGATAACTTCTGATACTTCCCGGTCGTTTATGCCGCGGAAGGGGTTGACTTGAGGGACCCCACCCCGAGTCTCTGACTCAAAAGTCTGACCTGCGAGACAACAGGATACAGGGTTTTCTTGGGGGACCCTACCCGGAGCCAATGACTCAAAAGTCTGACTCACTTGGCAGTGAGGGGCTTGCCTAGCCCGAGGGCGCAGTGAATAAGACATTGATGTCTGATTCTGAGCACTGCTGCGCGCAGTGGATGTACTCAAAGCTACATCGGGCTTTTGGGTGATAGATGTTTTTCGACCGTATTGGATAATACGCCGGCGGTCACGGTCAACCGTTGGGCGATCGGAGTGCTTTGTTTGAGGGTACCTTTTCTAACCCCCTTCTTCCTGATACGGAAGACAGCAGTGCCGCAACTATAAAAATAGTTCTGCTGTATGCCCATAGGATCGTGCCTCACTACCTAAGCACTCCTACGCGGTCAGTAGTGCGACATACATGAGTGTAACTGCTTTTCGTCTGGCTGCTCCCCTTTGGCCTGTCTGACAAGGTTGAACCTGGAAGGACCGGAGTCCTAGTCAGCATAGCCCGCCGGATCAAAACAGCACACAAGCCCGACCACCTCGTCAAGGTAGCAGTATAGGTGGCAATAATTCAGTAACGCAGTGAACAACAAGAGTGTCTCACGAAAGCGTAGCCGGAGTTAGAATCCCGCTGATTCACGGTGGTTGAAGCTGATGTTAGACTGTCATACAATCGTAAGAAAACCATGCTTCGGTTTGAAAGTATGATGGGAAGGAATTAAAGCAACTTATTAAAAAGAACATGCCTAAACTCAAACACTCACGTCTACCAGGTGGGATAGAACACTTACGAATCGATATTGTAGCACAGCATGTTGTTTAGAAATGCTCGGATGATCCATAGGGATATCGGCAATCTTCCGATCTCGACCAATCAGGAAACCGCTCTGACGATGGATGTGCAGGATAGGCAAAGTCTTGTTCCCTTTAAACGTATACAAGCGCCAATGCTCGGTAGGTTTGCGAGCATCCTCCGGTTCGTTGTACTTGATCACCACCCCCTTATAAGTGTTGCTATCTTCTGTAAGTTTGCCTGCAACAAAGAAAATAAATACATTAATTACTTTTTTTCGAAATGATACGGCTAAGTTTTTTGTGTTCACTAAATTCCCCTGGTGGCGACCCGTTGCACGAGATATCTGGTCGCTCAATATTTTTTCGCATAGGAGGCTTTAACCCACACAAATAAGATTGGGTATAAGTAAACTGCACACCCCATGCACCGAAAATTAGTGCGTGATAGTCTAGCCAACATAGAGCACTATCCAAAGGGGAATAGATGACAAGAATTAGTATTGTTGGAAGTTCATTGTCTGAATACACTCTGAATAGGTCATCTGCGAGTTACTCAAACAAAAACAATTCTGCACAAATGACGATAAACAGTGAACATTTCCTTCTGAAAAGGTCAATCTTGCAACCGTATGCAATGCACAGATGCATAATAAATCCATTCTTTTCAGTAAAGACTAGCAACAAAAGTGGCTTGGTTAGGAAACATGAACTCACTGCTATCAACAATGTTATGGCTGAGAAACAGTTTGACACGTAACAAAGCGTGTAGGAATATGTGCATACGCAAGCGTTAAAAAGTCCTCATTTATACGGAACCTAAAAAGTCCGGTCAAAAGAAACAGGTTTCATACGTTATGAAGGATTGCAATCTTTTCTACAGTTTAATTCAATGCAAACGCATTTACTTTTACGCAAGTTTGTCAAAATCTATCCAAAAACTTCTGCTGCTCAAAAATGTAACCACAACTGTTTTGAGTGCTCTTGTGGGAAAGATGCGTCATTAGATCTGCAGAAATATCTCAATTCAATAAGCGATCATTCAACCTCAACGTTAGCAACACTATAGCTGTGACAATCTGCTTTATGTAGAGAAATGATGCACGGTAGCTCTAATGAATCTCCAGATAAAAACACCACTCGCAACCAATCAGGATTTTCTGGTAAAACGTCAGTTATCTTTCGCGAAGTAGGGGCCGTCATGTGGTCGCCAGATTACACAGAACGTATCAAGACGACTATAACATTGACAGCGTGAATCAGTAGCAATCCATGCTCTTTCAGTTGCACACTAACATCGACCAATTGCTCGAACTGTGCGCGAATAATAACTAAGTTGGCTACGGCAGAAAGCGCTGAAAAGGTAACATTCGCTTGTTGGATCATCAGTAGCTATGTCGTTAGTAATCCCAACACTTAAAGATGGGCTCCATTCTGTGGTTCATGCACTTAGAGGCTGAATTTGGCAACAACTGGTTTTCGTCTGACCAGGCAAAACTTAACCAGCCGATGTCCTGTTTGTCGAAAGAGGTCAAAACGTAGTTTCGGAACGTGCTAGTGAACAAGCGAACACAGAAACGCTATGCAATTACCAAAGAGGCGGTAATCAAGCGAGTTACTTTATCGAAAAAACTTTTACAGCCGTTCTTCAGTGAGGTAAACATGACCGACAAGCTTCCTGTGGCTTTCTTCTGAGGAATACGACTTCTAAGCACTTCGTACATGGACGAGCCACTTCATCGGTAACTATGGTTACAGAAACCATCGAACACAGCACAGGCGATAGTTTATTGAACAATTTCAACCTTTAGCGGACGCCACGGAGATGACTGATAAGGTAGTAGAGCGTTTTCAATACTCCCTAACTAGGTGAGTGCCCCAGCACAGACACCACATTTTGTGCGAAGCATCAACACATAGCAAGAGTAGCGCCTTCCATACGCGCATCACTGTGGGTCGAAGTCGCGGCCTTGTGCCGCGAATTTAGCAAAATTCCATTAGGTCGCTCAGCGCAGCGTCGGCCTAGCAGATTATCCAGACACACGACGTTGCAGACGGAGGACGGCTACCATTTGTATCACCAACGCTTTGGTTTTAACCCACTAAGTGCATTAAATCATGCACCCACTAGCAAACCAAGCCAGAAAACTTCAACGTCGGCTCATAGTGGTGACCAGCATAATCAGTATTGCCTCTTGAAGCCCCATTTTTGTGCAGGATGTAGAAACCGGAAGCAGGTTTCCTGTGGATACCGAGATGCAAGTTAGCGTGGTTCTATTTACAAACGATGAGGTGCAAAACCACTGCATTTCACAGCTCCCCGCCGCCAACGGCACTCTTAGTAATTTGCAAGCAGCGCCCGTTAACCCTTAATTTTGGGTCTATTGCGGACATTTTGCAGGGTTTTTACATTCGCCGCAGGACCTCCTGCAATAATCAACATCGATTTTTCCCCGGAATTCTGACCCTCTAGTCGATACAAGACGCCGTGTGCTAATCGATTCCAGCGTACCCGGTAAGCACGCAGCAGTTGCGGTTATAACACTCATATGTGCCCAACGCGCAGTTCCTAAGCAATCCGTGGAACTCTCCACTGAGTTCCCACAACTCGTTCACGCACCAAACGACATTCGAACAGTGACTTCTAGCGTCACACGACATCCGTTCTAAAGGATCTCCCGTTTCAGTACGGCCTCGCCGGTTGGCTCCCGACAAACTTAAACTCGCCAGGGCAGAGTTCGAGCACATGCTTGAACTCGGGATAATACGCCCTTCCGAGAGTCCATGGGCCTCACCGCTGCATTTGGTTCCAGGTAAGTCGGGTGATTGGCGTCCCTGCGGTGATTACCGCGGGTTCAACAAAGCAACCGTCCCTGACAAATACCCAATTCCGCATATGCAGGATTGCGACCACTGGCTTATATGGAAAACATTTTCGGCACTATAGATTTGGTACGCGCTTATCACCAGATCCCGGTAGCCAAAGAAGATATACCCAAGACCGCAGTTATCACCCCTTTTGGCCTTTTCGAGTTTCTTCGAATGCCATTTGGCTTGAGCAACGCAGCTCAAACTTTTCAACGCTTCATTCATGAAGTGACTCGCGGTTTGGACTTTGTTTACCCCTATCTGGATGATATTTTGTTGCTAGTTCTCTCCAAGAGGAACACCTATACATCTTCACACCATACTGGAGCGTTCAGTCCCAACATTGCGTCACAGTTAACCCCACCAAGCGCGAACTAGGTAAGACCACAATAGAGTTTTGGGATCGCCAGATCTCAGAAGACGGAATCACTGCACTAGTGGGTATGGTCAAAGTCACCTGTGAATATCCTGAGTCGGGTTAGGTCAACTACTAGGGACGTTTCATACCTCTGATGTGCGCATATAATGCAGCCAATGACCGATCTCCTCCGTGGAGGTGAACGCAAATTCCAGTTCACCGAGGCTGCGCGCACTGCGTTCGTTGAGCTCAAGGATGCGGTCGCCGACTTCAGCTGTCCATTGTTCATTCTCATCTATACGCACTGTTGTCGATTATAGCCGACGCCTCGGACACAGCTGTCGGTGCCGTGTTACAGCAGTTCGTTGGTAATCAATGACAATCTTCAGTCTTCTTCTCCGAAAGTTCACAACCTGCTAAAACCGACTTCAGCACGTGTGGTGGAGTTACTTGCAATCTACCTAGACACCAGCCACTCCCGTCATTCGGTGGGAAGCAGGACCTTCACGATTTACACTGATCAGAAACTACAGACATCGTCCGAAGGCAGTTAGACACCTGGACTATATTTCTCGATTTACGGCTGACATACGACGTCTTAGGTAACGAAAACATCATCGCGGATGATGTTTTACGTATTCGTAATTTCGGCGCGTCTGCTGACAATGGTATTGATTTAGCAGCCATGGCTGCTGCACAAGCCACTGATCCTGAGATCGAGCATCTTCGTCAAAAGAGCTCTCTCACAATCCAACCAGTACCTCTGACATCTTCAAAGGGAATAATGCACACAGAGACTCGCAACACGAGCGCCATTAACTTCTATTCCTCGCCATGTCAAACAGCGTCATCAACCAAAAGTGTTCACTGTCTTTCCTTTTCCAGCCAACAAGCCGGGAGCGCCCTGCCGAAGCAAGCTCACAATGAGTGCCTTTATACCCCGAAACAGTCGTGCGTTGATCACCAGGCTGCTGCTTCCAGCCCAACCCACCATTCACAAACGAGACACGATGTGGGAGGCGGTGAGCTGGCATTCGTAAGATGTGGCCTGTGAGACGATACTCAAATACTCAAGGTTCGATAAAGTTTATCCGCTCCGAAGACACGTCGTGGAACTTTGTTATTGCTGATTCGGTGTTCCCGGCAAACACCGATAATCCTTCGGACATCAATCGTTGAAAACGGACACTCTGTGAACATCCTCCGCGCGAATCGACCAGGTTTCGGAGCCGTACAATAGGACTGTTTACGGTGGCATTGTACACTCGGCCTTTCACAGAAAGACTGAGATCATGCCGACGCCACAGATGGTGTAAGTTGGTAAACGCCATCTGAACCTTTGTTATGTGATTTGTGATCTCATCAGACATTTTACCGCCGCTGATACAGTTCGCAAGGTACATAAACTCCCCAAGCCATCAAGGGTGAGGGCAGGCGCAGAGTCTTGCCAATCTTGCAACAGTTCCTTGAGTTTAGTAAATGCAAAGACCATACCAAACTGACGAACTGAAGCCTCCAATCTGTCTAAGATGTTCTGGGCTCCCTGTGAACCCTCGCAGATTAGGGCGATGTCGTCTGCATACTCTATGTCTCGAAGTCGAGTGCCTGGGAGCAAATCCACACCATCATATTCGCAGTCTGTCAGGGCACACTCTAGGATCTCGTCTACTGCAAAGTTGAATAGGAAAGAGGAGGCTGGACAACCTTGTCGCACCCCACTTGAGATGCTAAAGGTCGGTGATACGCTGCCATAAGCCTTAACCCTGCCTGAGGTCTGACAGTAGACTGCAGGTACACACTTCGATGAACAGTCTGAGAGTGCAGCCCTATAAACCAAATCGAAGGAATGACCCTAAACGCATATGCAGAGAAGGCGCCTCTTGACTGGATTCCCGTCATCAGCCGCCTTCGAGTTTTCAGATTCGAAGGTACGGTCAGTGCATCAAGAGGTGCCCGTCATAAACGCTATCTGTTTGTTGTTGCGTCATATGCACCCATAGACTAGTCCAGACGCAGTGAAAGATTATTTCTATTAGCAGCTCACTAACCTTCCGCATACTGCATAGCGTACAAACATTGTTGTACTATCTGGAGACTTGGTCATTTAAGTAGGCAAGCTAAGTGCCGACGAGCGTGACTTAGGTGGCCCGCACTCTTATGGTACTCGTCGAGCAGACAACAGCCAACGTTTGTTGCACCGTTGTACAGAAAACGGTCCGTTTCTAGCAAGTGTCGTTTTTCAACGTTCTAGACAGCAATGCGCTATATGGCGTGACTGTTTTCAAGATTGCAAGTCAATCTGGAACATCTGCGTGGATTCATATCACGCATTGTTATGTACCAAGTTCGATTTACGCTTTAGTCTGAAGCTACTTCGTTGTTAACCACAAATTGATGTATCTATACCCACAGGGACACGGGCGCTTTACGCTATAAATGAGCTTTTCTCTAGTGTGGTTCGCCGTCTACCAGACGACACTGAAACAACTGTGGCACATATGAGGTATGCAATGCATAAGTGCGGTACTGCCTCGTAGTATTACTACTCGTTCAGCTGTCAACCGATGGGTCTCTATGCGAGCACGGGAACTTCTTGACGCTCGCCGAATGTTCCAACCAGCAGTGGGTACAACTTGGCCTGCAGGACTACTCGCCTGGAGCTCCGGAAGCAACTACGAGATCTCGAGGCCTGGTGGGCACAACGCACTATTGAGATGGAACAAGCCGCTGCTACCGGGAACTTTTGGAAACTCTTCTATCTCATTGGAGCAACTGGTAGCAGGAAGTCAGGTGTGAACGAGGCAGTTTGTTAATCCAGTGGTCAGCCTATTCACAACCCCCAACAGCAGTTCAACTGGCCACTCGTGCCACTGACTATTCCTTCAGACCCTGCCTATGCTCATTGGTTTGTTGACGTTTCGCTGCCCTCAGAAACAGAAATCTCGCCTAAGGTCAAGTTTCTGAAACGTCACAAGGCATCCGGTCCAGACGAACTCCCTGTCTTTTTTGTAGATGAAGGTCCAGCCTTAGTCGAATAAGCTAACGGCTCTGTTCCAGAAACCCTCATTCAGTGAAGTTGTTCTAAATGACTGGAGTTTGGTCAACATCTTTCCTATTTTCAAAATGAGCTCACGCACTTCGTTTG
This sequence comes from Paragonimus kellicotti, assembly GCA_014220965.1. Taxonomy (NCBI): domain Eukaryota; kingdom Metazoa; phylum Platyhelminthes; class Trematoda; order Plagiorchiida; family Troglotrematidae; genus Paragonimus; species Paragonimus kellicotti. The sequence goes on along the minus strand of LOND01001339.1, from coordinate 60,680 downwards.
CAAATCACAGAGGGATTAGTCTGATTTCTATTGCGTCAAAATTGCTCGCAGCCATTGTACTTCGTAGACTAAACGAAATGCGCGAGAAACATATCCACGAGGAGCAAGCTGAGTTTCGCCCTGGCCGTAACTGCATTAACCACATCTTTAAACTCCGCCATCTATATAGAAGGCCAACAGTTCGTCTTAGGCATCAGAGAGAATTCCAACACCGGGTTGGCCAGTGGTTTGAGCCGCAGGATCTCCAGACAAGTGCACATTGTACCCGCATGATGAAGCGGCTGACGGAGATTGAAGATGTAGCACTGAGCTAGAATCCTGAAGCCGTGTTTCAGCAAGACAACAGATATCGATGGCGAGGGTCTCCAAAGTACGTGCAAGAGCTGTCTGCTGACCTATTTGCATAAGTGTTCGAACATCAAAGGTGGCAAGCTTAAATGGTGTTCGAAGGGAGAGTAGGGAACCTTGATGTTTGGCACATTACCATTCTGGTTATGACTTCCGTCGTGAGCAGCAAGTGAGGTAAGTCTCAGGTGTGTGCGCGAAAACAGGATAGGGGGAGTCACGAAGTATAGGGTCGTTTGAAAAAAGTGGGAAAAGGGACAAATTGGTTTGGTGCCGAACGAGTTTTTGGTCGTATACTTAGGTTACCAGGTCAACTCGTCTCATCTGCACCTTCAGCGCCATACAAATACGACAACTATACAGGCCGTTTGGAAAACCATATGCAGAAACTACGCCCTGTGCAGCCAAAGAAACAATCATCGGCCATGCATAGGCACACTAAGCTGTTTCCCTGTACTCATATTTGTACGGATAGCCCTGCATCAACTACCGTAATCCTCACACATCGATTCCCATTGTCTCAAAAGGGACAGGAAAACCTTCACTGTTAACTGCCACGGAAAACGCGATAAAATTTCTGTCGACAGATTGAAACCGGCAAGTATCGAAGAATCATCAACCGCACCTCCTCTGTCAACAAGAGGCGTTCCTCGTCTGGAACGTTTGACGTCAACAAAGGGCCTTCCTTCTCCGGAACCCCCTGTGGTTGTCGATACTCCCGATCCCTGCTCGTTCTATCTCCAGGACTCGACCTAGAAGAGAGCTTCGCAGATCCCTACGCTTTTTAGAATATGTTGAGATTTCTTATTTCTTGAAGTGAATTTCTCGCCATAACAGATATGCAACTTCCTACTCGTCGTTTCGTTCACCTACTAATTCATGCCCTTCTGAGTTATTTCATGCACAGATGTAGCGATCGAAAATAGTTCCCTTTAACCTAAATGCCCTTTTGTGAGTAATGGTTTATTTTGGCAAGTATGAACAAAAAAAAACATGGTACTTGTTTAGACACATACTCACGCCATTCCCAGTCATTTCATGCATTACCAGGTCTGCAAACCAAACTGCCTTCCTCGGAATAGGGTTTACTAGCATGTTACCATGACCACAAGAAAAAAGGCAAGCGACACTCAACGTACAGTGTCCGTAAAGTTGTCGGTTTTTAAATTGTTAGTCGAACGAATATGTCGATACGGTTAGCAATTTCTTTCGGCTAGTCGTGTGGGTACTTCACTGTTTTTTCTCATTTCCAGATGATCCGAACATGGTGTGTGGAAAGACAACTCCCAGCTGCTTACATTGGACAAACCTAACCCCCTTTTCTCTCAAGAGTTTTTAGGGTTGGGCAGCCCGCTGCGATAGAAGAAACGCACCGAAGACTAAATAATTTAAATAAAAGAATCCTTCCAGCGCAACAGCCATTCTCAACCGACCTTCTCTTGAGCTTTGACATTCTCTGTCCCAAATCCCCGATGATATTATTCTCGACATGTATCACCCCGTAACTCTGATCGGTGAAAAGATACGACCTTTCTCTTTCTCTGTCGCTCCGACACAACAAAGACGTGTGAAATTTTTACGAGTCTTCTGGGGAAGCAATGTGGCGGCCATGATGAACAGTATAGTATAGCCACATTTTCGACAATTTTGGTTGCCTATCTACTTTTGTTTTAATTCAGCTGTTAATCTGTCAGTTCAGATCCAGTGCAAAAAACACAACCCGTTCTGTGCCTCGCTAGCTTGACGTGCTTTCTTTGTATACTATTTTCCAGGGTCGGTATAATACACGGGGTCAACGTGTGAATCATGTCGTACATGGTTTGTTAATGAGAACTAGACTGGGTATTATTCTGTTCGACTGTTCCCACATACACTTAACATACACGCTAAGCCCTAATGATATCTGAACACTAAAATTAATCGGCCGGTTTAGTCCCTGTTCAACTTGAAGGCTTCTGTCGAAGGGAAGCCTTATATACCTGTCTAGCAAACGCGATGCAGTGTGTCGTATGACAACAAATGTATGATAATTCAAGGATTAACTGTCATGTGTTACAAATCCACTAGATTCTTTATCAAAACCAGATTATCAACATCCCATTAGAGAGTAATTTTGTGGCTGCCGCCCGCATGTACAGAGAAGGTTGGCTTGTGATAACAGGACAGCCCATTTGAATCCAGGCCTTGACGACTAAACAAACAGTACGTGTGACCGTCCATGAGACTCAATTTTCGGGGTGCACTAGCAGTGGCACTGTACAGGCAGACGGAGTACATGATCCAACCCCCGCATACTATGCAACAGGATTAATTGACCAATGGATCAGTTATTCTGAATGCCCTGAAATAGGCACTAGCGAAATACCGCGTTGCTCACAATTAGTAGTGGCTAACTTAAAGAAACAACGATGGTCAAACACAAGTCTGTTGGTATCTTCATCGGGAAGAGACCGCTCTTCTGAACCGCGGAGCAAAACAGGATGTAAACAAGCATTATGCACCCTTCCAGTCAGCGACAACCGCAGGCCACTTCAACACCACAGGTGACGCAAGCCCAACTATCAGAGTGAGCACCCAACGAACCGATACACGTATTTCTCTGGAACTCCTTGGTAATGTTAAGAGCGATTGAATCAAAGGCAGTCCTTAAGTCTAAAAACACCATGATCGTCGGTTGCCTGTAAGAATGCCAATGCTCCAAGAACCGTCATGTGGTAAAATGTGGTCAATGCATCCCCGACCGGATCGATATCCTACGTGTTCTTTAAGTATCTGGCCTTTCATGTTCTGGTGATCCGATGCGAAATAAAGCTAATGAATACTCTGGATGCGGCAAATACTAGACTGATGTCTGTGAGGTTATCAGACTTCGGACCCCGTTACCGAAACCGGAGATAACCACCGGTAAGTACTAAACATGAGAAAGGCCGTCTGTTTTTGAATACCCTCCAAAAAGTTTTCAGCTTTCCTCCAGTTTTTAAAAAGCGAAGGAGAAAAAAGATCTGGTCCAGAAGTCTTGTTGTACATCAAAAACTTCGGCTCTAAGGGCACTTCTGCTCCTGGAGAATCGTATGGAATGCATTGTCTGCCTATTCGCGCCTCGTCGTCTATATGGTCCGACTGAGGTCAGCTGACCTATTCCTTAAAATGCTCAGCCCAATCGGCAATTCTGAATGACTGGCTGATGATAGGTGGACCACTTTTTTCACACAGTCTCATTTACATTGACCAGACGGCCATCACAACCATAAATCGTTGAAAATAGCATTTTTTTACTCCCAAAGAAAAAGTGTTTTCTCTAATATTCGACCAAATGATGATCCAGGTCTTTTCGGAAATTTTCAATTGGTTTGCGTTCAACTTCCCGAAGGTCTGCATCATATAATGAGGCTGGAATCGGACCATGCTGGTTTACGAGGTAGCTCGATGTAACGGAAATTTAAGTAAGTCACAACTACACAGTTCCTTCGGAACATACCGCTTTGCAGCAAGCTTACGCAGGTTCCACGACTTTTTTCGATGTTCATTAGGTCCACTTCATTATCATTATCATAGCAGCCATGAGCCTGACCAAAAGGTACTGTGGCTCGGGCTGCCGCTCACCTCAACAGTGACGTGGAATATCCTAGAAGAAAACGTTACTAAGAAGGTTGAAAATTAATAATAGAAGTCTAAGCGAAAGAACTAGAAATGGTATGGATGCAGGTACGCCATTGACTGCGACACACCGCCATCTCGGATAGCGTCTCTAACCAGCGGTTTGAGTGATCACGAGGACCCATCCAGGCAGGCGACACCTACCCACTTTACTCAGTGGAGCAGTCAGGGTCTTCATATTTCGTGACCACGTTGTCGCTTGACCACCATGTGGTTTCACCCAACTGTTGGTGGTCTCAGTATATAATGCCCGGTACGGTAAACGATCAGCTGGCATACGGAGTACGTGACCGCTTATGTGTCCACTTACCTTATCCAAACTGTCTCATGTATGTCCTTTACGTCGTGTTCTCGTAAATACCTGCATTTACGAGTGTATGAACTCCTAAGCAGGATTATAGAAAAAATGGGCGAACACAATAGTCTAATCCAGGTCTGAATGATTGACCCAGAATGCATGACAGCTTTTAATAGATTGGTGTCACCTGTAACTGGCTGCTATAGGGTCGATTTATGTTCATGACTGAAATACGGTGTGGTCTCCATGCGACGTAATGCGTTTTCTTGTGTTAAAAGAGGATACACTAAATACAGAGCCCGTGGGAGACCCGTGTTTCCAGCAGTATTTCATGGCTGTCGGTGAGTTATAGACGTACACCAAAGATATCACCCAGTCCCTTCCCTTCTGACAAATTTGAACACACCACACAGGCTAGTATGACGACGTCTGGCGTGCGGTCACGAGGAAACTGAAGATGACATTGGCTGAAGATCGAGAACACATATCAATCTTCATTAAAAAGGACAGGCCTTTAATACCCGGAACAACTTAGAACGCACAGGTACATTGTATCTCCTTTGGCCTATAATCGGACGACTTCGTGACACAAAGAATACACCACATGACTTCGCGATTCTTATGGACATCACGAAGAAGGTTACAAGCGGGTGGGGTGGAACCAATGAGGCAGGCGAAACGATAAACAGTGACCAGCGGTCAGTCTACAATAAAAAATGAAGGTTGGAGTGAACCCAATCGTGTCGCGCCTGACAATTTGAAGAGTCACGGACAATCGAGTCAGACAACATTCACGCTACCGATTATGATAATCTGTCATACTCCCTAGCACTCTTAGCCAGAAATCAGTTTCACTACGGGATGACCCAAGTTTAGCAGACGAACAGGACTTACGACCTGTAACTTAATAGAGACTGTTTCAGTACTTCCAAACCGTAAACAGAACGGATATGGGAAAACATATTGTGCGTTGTGCTGATGCTCATTATTAAGTAATTCCTTGGTTAAGCCACAACGAGTTAAAAACCAGAGTTATCGGTTTCGCAACGTTTCGACCCTCTCGGAGAGCCTTTATCAAGCGATTTAAATAAGAAAACTCATATTCACATCGAAAGACTACAAGATCACCAGGTCGACACTGAACACTAACGGTTAATGTGACAAGTTATTACATCCAATTCGGGAGCTACCTGGTAACAAGATCAACGAGCCCAGAAATTGGCTGTCAACTGCCGTTATTCCGTACAGAAGGAATACATCGGAGGACCTTAGACTGGGTCTTCAAACGGTACATCAGACAAGGCATTTAAGGCCACCAACACATTGAAGAATAGGTTAGACCACTTAAAGGACAAACAAACAGCTCTGGTGTAGGCACCTTGACGCTGAATGTATAAGATACAGACAGAGCTATTTCCAAGTTAGGTCCCCTCTTCTCCACTCCATTTTCCTTCTCTCTTTTACATGATTGTGTAGCAGTTAAGCAACAATAAGAACCACTGAATTATTGCTGTCTGTGATGATTATGATGAAATGTAAAGATTGTCAAGTCTCTTAAACTGGACAGACAGCCTGGCAGCTGGAAGCACTCACTAAAGAACATGTAAGTTGTAATAAGAAGCCTTCTGCTAACACTCAGAAACTCTAGAAATTAGAATACGATTTGATCACCGCAATCCTCAACCAATATCAAGTTGACTTTGACCATCCGAATGCGCTGTGGATTCCGTAACCACAATGAACGCTTACTGACAGAAGCCTTGCTGATCGCTAATACACCACAGGCGGTGAATCGATCCGATGGCTTGGAATTGTCAGTTGTTTGGCATGATTTACTGGGTGAACAACAGTGACCACGTAGGAGAGGTTTGCGGCATCCTGTCACCCACCTCCATCCTAAACAGTCTACACGCATGTAAATCAAACGCACACATGTCCAGGATAACTCTCTAGCTCTATCTGCACATAAAATTTCGATGTTTTGACCTCAAGTTAATCGTAAACCAATACATCCTATTGGTAGCCTTTCTACACACCGCATGCTAAACAAACTGACATGTGCCAGTTGATGACTGTTTCATTTGAAGCTTGTACAATGTAAATTTTCTAGTTTCAATCGCTTGATAAAGGTTCTCCAACAGGGTCGAAAAGTTGCGACTCGTCGTGGCTTAACCAAAGAATTGTTTAATAGCGACTGTTTTGGTTCCCGACAAGCCAACAATCATCCATCTCGTATCTTACACCAATGAGCTAGGCGTATTTTGTTAGGTAATTCCACGGTACGCGTTTCGCACCTTCACAATGCAATACCGACCCAAGACTGTGGCAGACTCAAACTGACCGATGAAGTTCTGCAATGGCATGTAGAAAGCAGCATATCGAATGGCGAAAGTTCAGGAAATGAAGGTGTTTATATTTATAAGTCTAAGGCAGTCATCTTAAACGGGGACATCGTTGGTGTCAAAACAGTGTCTCAGGTATAAGGAACATAGTCATAGGACCATAGTACACAGCGTTTCAGTCGATTGTACCAAAAGGTAGCTACTATAGGTTGAGGATATAAATTGCATTTAAACCACCAACGATCAACAGATTGCATATGGAAGATGGAGTCATCGGGTAAACAACGAAGAGGCTTTGCAGTGCTAATCTAGCAACTTCCAGCACCCGTCCCAAAAATGTATGGAAGCAAATGGCATTGAAAACCATTAGAGATAACTTGTGTGTACGGAGAATTTGAAACTGAACGACAGAACTTAAAGAAGCTGTACTGGTAGCCATTCTATTTACATAGCGCCAGTGGACAGAATTAAACAGATAGCGTGCGGAATTAAGGGGAGTTGCTGCGAAGAAGGTTGCTTAGAAGGGGTGGTTTAGTTGCAAATATATGGATATCCATCATTTTGCCGAACTTTAGAACCACGCATACGATGGCCATTGCTGACAGCGATTATGATGTACGAATTGACTAATTAGGGTGCAAAATGACCAAATGTTTTCAGACAGCGTAATTAAGTTGGCAGAACAGACAAGGAATATACAGTCAGCCACACGACGAGATAGCTGAACGCTTTCTTCTATCCGTTGTGCTGACAGGAATCAGTGGAACAATAACGCATTGAGAAACACCTAGCGGATATGAATTGGAACTTAAGCCGCACACACCCTGGTGGTTTCGTATCGAGCGAAAAAATGCCTGAGCTAAAACTATCGAGACAACAGATTTCAAGCTGACTGAAACTGATCTGACCACATGGGGGCCCCCTAAAGACTGTCCGAATATTGATATTTATTTGATTAACGGGTAACGTGCCCATTAGCAAATTCCCAAAGAATTACCGAAGAGTTCCTTACAGTCAGAACAACAATCGCAGAAGATCCACACATGTGGGCTTTTAGTGACGCGTTGCCAACTAACTGAGTATTGACGTGTGTAATTGTTTACTAACTTCCCAATACGTATGTAACGCAATATGGTGCGGGTGCGGGACTACAAAATAGAGCGTTGGAGAAGAAAATGAGCTAAGGAGGCTTCAGATTAGGATCAGTGAAGGTCCGGCCTCTAGCAATCGATGCTCACATAGTGATTAAAGCATACGCAGTCAATCTTGCACAAGCAGCGGATGCCAGAGACAGATAGGTGGTGAAAATACTTTGCTTGAATAGTTTAAATTTTAAAATCATCGACAAGAGAAGGTACGGGTGCTGCGTACATTCGTCCTCTAGCAGAAAAGCACAAGTCGTTCCATCGCCAGGGAAGACGGATCAACAAACATCAGACTTTCCGAACCCTACCACCGAGCGTAGACTTAAATCAAGTGGTTTATAGTAAGGTTTACTAGACGTTTAGTGCGTTTACCCAGGAGCTACATACATCGCTCTATTTGGTTAAAAATGGAATGATACTTCACAATACCCTCATCACAGCAACCTCTTACGGTCTCCTAACCAACAAAAAAAATCAAAGTGCAATTTTCCCGCAGTTTCAGAAGAAAACATAATAGAAATGAACCATACCCGAATAAAATGGACTACAACGCATAGGCTAGGCAACGTAAATGAGTCAGATCAGTGTATTCATACGCACTCATTTTTCTCTCTTAGATGTGCAACTGAACCCGTGTGCCAAACATACTTTACTACGCTTATATATCTCGATTATGTAAGTATGGTCAGTAACTGAGGGCCTCACCACATGCATGCAATTGTACAAGTTGGACAGGATTCCACTAAGACAAACAGGTTACCCCACAAAATGAGTTCAACGTATATATACGCTATAGCGGCTTACAACAGGCTATCAGGTGAACAACCTCAGAATAGGCACTAGGCGGAATGGGGTTTACGAAGGAAAAACTATTAGTTGCATAAGCTACCACATTTTGAGAGAGTAAGTGACACGGAAAAGCTTACCAGAAAGACCGAAGTTAGCACGCTGTTTCTGAGTCGGAGCAGTTTTGTTCTGATCAAGTAGACCACTCTTAGCAAAACTGGCTTGCGAGTGTCTACCATCGGATTGGTTCTGAAAGCTTGGCGAACGTTGACTAGGTCCGCGGTGCCTATGTTCGTCACGCAGTACGACCGGAGAGTGTAGACGCCGCTTTTTGTGACTGTTTTCTTGCTTAATTACAACCGGCTCTCGGAGTCGATGTCTAGCCCTTGGCGGGGCATCTGATGAGGGATAACGATCATGTTTCGATTTGTGACGTCGATTACAATAATCTCCCAATTCCCGATTGTAATGTTCGCGTTCGACAGCTTCCGGTTTTATAAATACATCTGCGTGTGAATCTGTGTGTCTACTTGAAAAATGGGCCTCAGACGACATGTCTTTCCCAGGAGACTTCTCCTTGCTAAGGCGACTCCCATGCCTCGGCATTCGGATCCTCAAGAAAAACAGCCGACCAATAGGACAAGAGCAGAGTTTTGATTGGTTGAAGGGACAAACCGGATTTCCTTTGTAGTGCACAAAACAGATTCAAGTTCACAGTCGACTGATTACGCGCTGAAATGCAGAGAGGAACCTTCGGAGAAGAGGTTCACTTGAACAGAGAACATGCGAAACAACAGTCTCCACTTTGATTGTTCGTCACAGACGTAGACCACCTTCGGCCACCGCAGAGATACGGAGATTCAGCGATCGATTGATACACGGGTTCGAGGCAGGGGCCCAAAGTACCCGGATCCAGTCGGTTTTTCTTGCTCAGTGTCAAGCGGGCTTCCGTTGATCTGAAATGCAATCATTGAAAACAGGGTGTAGCACCGCTCTTGGGGATTACAGTAAATACCAAGAACAGAGTAAGGTTACATGAATAATGGATTTTTTCGTAAATGAGAATCAAGCAATGCTTTAAAGCGATCTCTGGAAGTGCTGCTAACGACCTCAGACGGAAGACTGTTCCAAAGGTTAATAACCCTGTAAGAAAAGAACTGCTGCCTAAGGAAGGTCCGAGGACGAAGCTTGAAAAGCTTCCTGTTGTGTCCTCGCCGGCCGTCATCATTCGCTATCATGAAGAACTGTTCAACGAGACCTACTCTAAAAAGAAGTGTGTGAGAATTAAATCACCGCGGAGTCGTCGATATTCAAGTGGATATAGATCAAGAATTTCTTCCGAGAGCGAGTAGTTCCGGCAATATCCTGTGAAAGATACAACAAGAACCGACCGCGAGACCAAATGATGCACACAGTTGCACACACGAAAACAGTGCTGACAACACAGCAACACCCGGTGTTACACAAGTCAAGTTGAAGTTCAATTTGCACGAAGTTTCACTGGTTTCAATGGTTTCTTGCAGAACTGGAAGTATAAAACTTGTGTAGTATCCTAGCCTCGAGATATTCCGGTCAGGGTCAGAGACAAAGTTGTGTTCATAACAGATTCTATCTCGGTTTGGTTGTTGTCCGTCCGCACCTGATCACGTGAACTGCTGAAATGGTGAGAGTATGTGAGGTCGTTGAGTGCTGAAGCAGCTAGCAGCAGTCGGGCACCTAAGCAGATTGCATCGTCTTGTGTATACACATGAAAAGGGAAACATACGGAGGAGGTAGGGGGAAATGAGAAAATACGAGAGAGGAAGGGAATGACAACAATGAAGTTACATGGGGTTATACGTGTCCGACTGCCAACGGCCATCTTGGTATAATCCAGTCATCTAGTTGCCTCTTGAATGCATCGACTGACGTTGCCATGACAATCGTCGCCGGAAGTGCGTTCCACGTCGAACAGACTCGGACAGCAAAACTATGCCGTCTGCATAAAAGGCTACTACGTGGTATAGAGACCTTGTACTTATGGCCCCTGAGATTCACTGTATCGGCGAGTGTAAAAAGCTTCTCGTTGGGGTGACTCGGGGAGCATAGGATTTTGTATGTTAATATAAGGTCGCCCCTCAGACGCCTGTAGGCTAGGGGGAATAGTTCCAGCTTCGACAGACGGTCTTCATACGACAAGGAAAATAGACCTCAACCCTCTTAGTGGCCCGTCTCTAAATAGCAGTGACGTCTTTCTTCCAGTACGGCGCACATGCCTGAATGTTGACTTCCAGCAGTGGCCTTACCAGTGTGCTGTAGATACGTGAGAATCTGTCGACTGGGAAATTCCCAAGGATCCTACTAAGCATAGCTAGCCTGCTGCTGGCTTTCTTTACCAATAGCATAATGTTAGTACTAGGGGAGAGGTCTGATGTAACGACGGTACCTAGGTCGCGCTCCTGGTGGACAGTGGCTAGGGTAGCACCACCGATGCGATATGTTCTAGTGCTGTGATGACGAACGTGCATAGTCTTCGACTTGGACGTGTTGAAGGGCAATCGATTTTCCAGGGACCATAGATGCAGGGCATCTAGGTCTCTTTGAAAGTCTTCTGTCTTCAACGCTGTGTAAGACGCGTCACAGTTTCGTATCGCCAACACACATCATAATAGGAGAATTACTCACGCCTGGGAGGTCGTTAACGTAAACTAGAATAATAGGAGACTTAGTATGGCACACCAGTTGTGGCATTGAACGGCCTGGATAGCCCACCATTAACTCTAACTGTGTAAGTGCGACAGGATAGGTATTGTTTGAGCCAAAAACAAACCTCACTGCATAAGCCCATATTGTTCAATTTGTCCAGTAGTATACTGTGATCAGCTTTATCGAGTCTGTTAACACAGCATCAACTGGGAGGCGTTCTTCGGCAGCTTTTGTCCACGAGTCAGCGGCAATCAGTAGGTTGGTCGTGCATGAGTGACCGTTTCTGAAGCCGTGCTGCTCCGGCGCTAACAGTGAGTATTTAATAGTTTCTTACGAAATCGTCTATTATGCTCTCCATCACTTTTGACATGGTTGGTAGTAGAGCAATCGGTCTGAAATTACTGGCGTTCGTCCGATCCCCACCCTTGTAGATGGGAGAGATGACGCCGTGCTTCCAAGTGGTTGGAATACAACCAGTATAGTATGAGTGTTGGAACAAACGAGCAAGCGGTTCCGCCAGCTCATCTGCGCATTCTTTCAGCATTTGTGGGGTATCTCGTCAAGCCCCGGGGACTTATCAACGCGCAGCAGGAGTAACTTGGCGCGTACGTTAGCCGGGGTAAAGTTAGGGGATGAATCCGAGGAGCGATCCGGATAGAAAACCGTGGCGCATGGTTCCGTCTCGGCGGAGTTGCTGAAGACAGATGCATACTGAGCACATAATATCTCTGCTGCCTCATAGTTAGAGGTAGAGTCCTGAAGGTCCCATGAGAGAAGATATGGCAGCTTTCGACCTGGTCAGGGAGGCCATGTGCCCGAAGAATCTTTAGGGCAATCAGCGATGGATCTCGCAAGTGATGATAGATGTGAGCCCTGTGG
>LOND01001339.1:6249-20127 GCA_014220965.1 Paragonimus kellicotti | reverse complement strand
GAGGCAGGTCTATTGAGGAGAGACGTGAGGCGCCTTTGTTTGTTAGAGGGGCATGACTGTTAGACATTACGGTTCGCGAGGTCTCCAACGTATGTCGTGTGGATAGTTATATTAAGTATAGGTAGGTAGGGAGCCAGAACTGTGCAGCACTACCGGCGGTCTGCCAGATGCAGACGAATTTTGGCGGGCGCTGTAAGTTGTTGATGCGTGAACTGAGAGAAAATTCGTCCCCATCGTTTGCATTCTCCATTTTCCCACTAACCTGACACTTGTTCCCACTACCTCGCCCATCCCATTTTGTTTCTATTGAACGAATATGTCATCAATGTCCTTGGCGCGAGGGAGCCAGTCGTTGTGTTCCTGGCGCGTACCGCGTGACGGCTGACCTTTTGACCTTGCTGGTTCTGTTGAGAAACTTTTGATTTTGTTGGACGAGACTATCGTCGTGAACGATTGAGGTTTGCTTTCTGTAATTACTGATGCGTTTCTTCAATAGTACCGTAGAAATTGTTGGGTCCAATCTTGTTTTCATTTGGGGATCCGTTTTTGGGCTACGCGTAACTCAACGATCAGACGTGGATCGTTACAACAGGTACTACTGTCCCAAATTGTCTCTCCCTATACGTTTGGTGGTATTTGAATCTGACGTAAGCCCTCTACAGGCTGAGGTTAGCGACCGTAGCAAAAGGCTCGAAACGAAACTCATTGAGATAAATATCAGCAAATGCAAAACATAATTCCTCTTGCTCCCTTGAAGGAATGGCGTTTTTCGAATTGAGGAAAAAGAGAGAGACGCTACCGTTGTGTCACACAACCTCTCGGTTCTCCTACCGGCTGGCGCTCAAACACCAGAGAAAGCCAGTGGCCCACTAACACTTCCGAGGAGTTTGTTTGGAAAATTTGGACAATCGTGCTCCGAAACAAGTGCAACGACTTTATCAGTGTTCGCCTCGAGCAAGGACTCCATGTTTAATTCCGTCAAACGTCCCAAAAACTTATCAGAAAATCTGTTCAGAAACGTGTAACAAAAGCGGCCCGTGGGAATTAGGTGCCAAACTGCTACCCCCGAAGCGTTTTCACGAACTTAAAACTGCTCTTCCTAGCATACGGCAGACAGAAGGGCGATTTGATACTGGTGCTCATGATTCCGAACATCACAAATATCTATGCAGATCCCTGCTTACTCCTGCGGATATTTAGCCTCGCTCAAGGAACATTCTTGACCAAGCAGTCAGTATACAGCAGACATGAGCTTAGCAAGCACGGTTTCTCGTTCGTTACGAAGGCCTGATCTCGCTGAAACACCTCGGTGTGCTGCGACGGTCGCTGCATTCAGAATTCGTCTGGGCCTCAACTTCATTTCTTGATCTGTGTCCTAGCATGCTTTCCTGATCATAGTCACGTGCATAAGTTTGTCTGTCAAACGGTTCATACCTAGGCATGCATGTTTACTGACATATAGACTTATCTGTACAATAGCTATGCACTCTCATTTAGTCTCCATTTCAGCCCCCTTATACAATCCAGAAAAGTTTTGACGTGTAACTGTCTTTCTGGCGCAGAGATTCCCTGTCTGGAAAAAAGGAACCAATAAAAGCTGTCGCCTTCTACTTCTGTCCACCACCCACTGAACCAATGAACATTTAGCACCCAAGTGCTCAATGGAGTAGTTCATGACAAGTCGATCAAACAGCTTAGACCTAGCGAATAAAAGGGTACCAATCACATGCTTGAAAGCGTCCACGCTGTTCATTGTAGTGGCTGAGGCGGGACGGACATTCTATGGCATATGCACACGTCCACCAAAAGAAAATCTACCGACTTTGAGTGGATAGCCCTGACAAGTAAGTTCAAGTTTATGGCGAGGAGATAGATGGGAGCTAAATAAAAAATAAGGCAGTTGGTATGTAGTTGAATGAAAACAAAAAATAGGCCGTGAATCACGAATCGACCACTCAAAGTTGAATAAACATTATAAAATAAATTTAGAAGGATAACCCACAAGTCCTGTTAACAGTACGACCAGAACAGCCCAGGTTCCTCTCTAGTGAAACGCACCAAATAGGTTACGCGGTGACCTCCATACAAGTAAAACAATATGTACGGGTGATTAAGTATGGTTAAGTCGCAAACTTGACAGGAAGTCATATGTAGGAGACAAATAGAACCTCTAAGCATCAGAAACTTCTGGAAGGACGTTCCAACACGAGCCGGCTGTGGCATGATTGGGAGTAATTCAATCCATCAGCATAATCGACCATTTCAATGACGCTGATTCACGGAATCGATTCCAAAGACCATCCTCTGAGTCCAGAAAAAAAATTACAGAAGACGATGGAAATGATCAAAATTCACTCGGCATTCAGAACAAAAATACACGGTAAATGTATTATCTCCTCGCAAATGTGAATTAACCAGATAATGAACTCATCCACCAGACAGAGTTCAAAATGAGGCAGTCATATCTAGTTTACAAAGTGGCCAAATGCCAACGGGGAATTAGCTCATTAAAATTGTGTTGTGAATGAATAGGAAATAAAACCCAGCAGAAAAGTTTTATTAGATGCGCAATGACAGTTGTAGAAAACAGCAGATAACGGATATGTTCTACGCGTGCGGCCGTGTTACGATAGTCGTCACAACTGTTCATCGTACGCCGCAAAGTGATAGCTGCTTACAAGTGAACCGAACATGCTTCGAAGAGTTAGATACATTGTGCTGTTGCGAACATAGTGTTGCAAACTCACTGGCCAAACTCCAACAAACTCAACAATTTTGTTATATGTCCAACTACATAACAGAAGCATTAGCAGCCCTAAACAAATCAGTAGCTGCGTCTAGTCACATGTGAGTTTCAGGGTGGATATATCGTATCGTTAGTGGAGAAAACAGTTTTCCTGCCGTAAACAGAAAGGAGAGCTGGACAGACTTGCATGTGCCACTATTTCTCGAGTCTTTCTGATAAATTCTCAAAAATACCCCTTCGGTCAATCAATATCAGGTTGAAGCACTTCAAGCTACGATATCCTTCAACGTAGAAGGCATCAATCGAAGGACTATCACTCCTCGTTTTGGGCAAGTTTCCGGGTGAGGGAACAATAACTAGTTCTATCTCCCAACATTACGCAGTATCGTTCAGAAAACAAGCGGCGGACATTTTCCAACACTTCTTCAAAACGACGATTGATCCTCGGTCCTGGAGTACCACTGTTAACATTGTGGATCGAGAGCGGATCCAGACAGTTACACTCCGACATCACCATTATCATCTAACTCCAACGTTATGGAATGTATCATCGATGGGTGTCTCAGGGACAATCTAGAGTGTTGACAAACTACCAGTAACTTTCGTACATGGGTTTCGCGAAGGTCGTTATAATCCACCTACCTGCGAGGGATAACGTGATCAAGACAGCCGACAAAAGCTTTACTGTCGACCTATTACTCTTGGGTTTTATCAGGGCTTTGTCCAAGGTAGGTAACGAGATACTGTTAGCCAAGTTTTCGGCATGTGGTGTCCACGGGAACGCCCTAGGTTTGCCGATTGCCTCGTTGGAAGATATCGCTGCATTGAGGTTCACGAGGAATCAAAGCAGAGGTGATGTGCCCCTGGAAAGAATTCAACAGTATTCCATACCCCCACCACTGTTTATGTGCCGTTGTTAATCAACGACTCCCAAAAGCATCGACGCTTAAATCATGATTTCGAACGCTCGGAAGGTAAGAGCTAACGCACATTAAGGATGCATAACTTCAAATCCAACCTGATAGGAGCTTTTTTTTGTTGTTGATTGGCGCCGCAAGACATGTGCGACTTAGTGAGCCAAAAGATTGGGTCCAACTGATTTCTACGACAATCCCTCTTAGTACTATAATGTTAACAGTGTCAGTCTTCCCGCAGCTGGATTCAACAGGGGTCTGTGCGATTAGCATCACGAAGGATCCAAACATCAGACCTAATTTTGGGTCACAAGCCCGGCGGAATATCGTTAGATATCGCCTGCCCACAACGATCATCTGAACCACACAACTTTCCACCAGTGAATCTGTTTGTGGACCACATGTCCATCCCTATTTTCAAGGAACATCAGGCACATTTGTCTCTATGGTGGCTACAAGACTCACGTGGCTGAATCCGTCCAGTAAAACTTGTGTGACCAAAGACGAAGTCAAATCTGTGCCAACCACGCCATACTCTCGGAAAGACTTAACCGACCTTGAAGCATTCCATCTCACATATATAGGTTAATTGAAAAAAAATTGCGAAAACGTGCAAATTATTGTAAGTTTCACGCCGCCGTCTCTGAGGTATACGCTAATTTCGCCTCACTATCCAGCGCCGATCTGCATGTTCGGTTACTACTGTTTCAAACAAGAATGCGTTACCATCGGAACCGTCTTCTACAGGATACGATCGGTACTCTAAATGTATCTTCGTTTAAGCGAGGCTTGGAGGTACACACTTTAATTCCGCCATTCTTGTTCTGTCCTCTTCGAGATCAAGTGACTGACGTCAGCCGCCATTTCGAGTACGTACAGAGAACTAGCTGATACCGGCTGTGTGCCGTATGAACTTCGCAAGGCTGCCGCATAACCAAGGCATTGGTACTGAGCTGACATCATATCATCCACCTTATCTTTTGTACATGTTTTAATTAGTAACTTACTAAGTTACGGATCCACTTCGAACTCATGTAGGTGTTTTTCCGTCTTTGCCTAGCGTGATGTGCAAAACCGCATGAATCCTTCGGGATGTTTTGGTTCGTTCGTAGAAAGCCCATCTTATTTGCTCTCATTGTCTTTGCTGTGCGCCAGTAAACGATCCACGACGTATTTCGTACGAGAACTGCTCATAGAAGGTTTACTTTCTTACTTTCATCACTATCATTGTTTATCTGTTAAAACTTCCTTCTTGGTATTGTTCTGACACGTTCTCATCTTCATCTGTACCCGATTGTTTTAATGAGGTCATTTCCCGTTGACTGGTGGCTGTTTGTGAACACGTGCTTAGTTGCTCCATTTTGTACTCCTTTGCTGGATAATTTGTGTACCCGGTTGATTCACATTCAAGGTGAGATAGTACCTTTGTTGTAATTTTATTAAACAGTACCGTATAAATTCCAATACTTTTCGACCGCCTTTTCTGACGTTTTTGGACTTGGAAGATAGTCCCGTCAACCCGACCGTCTGAATAAGCGTTATTGGAATTGTCGAATACGCGTTACTGAGTGAATTACCCTAAATCGCCAGGAGCGATTTAACACTCTTCTTAACCAGTTAACTAAAGTCATCAGGCGAGAGAAGTAACTAGGACCTCAATATCGCGCCACCCACCTCCTGTCACGAACGATTAAGTACACAGTGTTTTCTGCATCAAGCTGGCAGAGAACTCGAGAAGATTCTGTCCATACTCGCCCGGTAACTTCCGGCTGATAATCGATCACTTATTTGGAATGAACTAAATGAACTGGTCCTTCCACTTCCACATGATTTTTGTCGTAAGCACATCGAATTTGGATCAGACCTTACCACCAGAAGTTTGCCAGGTGCACCGCCCCAAGGGAGTTCGCAAATGAAGTCGCTTTCTCGTCCCCGATTTCTCGAACCCCTGTGACTGGGTTGCCTTACGGTACCATGGTACCCTGTCCATGTTGCATATAGCATGTGAATTTAGACAACACTAAACATCAAAGTTTAGTTGTGTTGGCGTGAGTATTGCAGCTTTATTCGCGGCCGTATAAAGAATCGGTGTCACACTAGGCATTGTAGTCCCTAGATTAACATAGTTTTACCCATGGCTGTTGAGAACGTTCGCCCAACCAACACATGCTGTTTAGGTTTTAGTTCGTTGTTCGCGTCGGTTTTGAATCGTATCGTTGGCAAGTGGTTCGGATGGAGCTTGTCGGTCGGCTTGATCACTTCGTCTCCCTTCCCGT
This sequence comes from Paragonimus kellicotti, assembly GCA_014220965.1. NCBI lineage: Eukaryota > Metazoa > Platyhelminthes > Trematoda > Plagiorchiida > Troglotrematidae > Paragonimus > Paragonimus kellicotti. The sequence goes on along the minus strand of LOND01001339.1, from coordinate 14,191 downwards.
GTGTGCAGGAAGGGTATAGTCCTGTCTGCATTTTCGATATGTGTCGGCGGTGGGAGTTGGATTCCCGATATCACGCTTCTGTTGCAATGTCCTTATAACGTCAAACGGCTTTGGCCTGGCGTCATATATATGCTGTGTACTGTGTGTGAATTGCGGTGGGGATTTACCAGACTGCGTTTTCTGTCGACGCGAACGTGTACACTGAAGGGCAGAGATAAAAGAAAAGAGATGATATATCCTGATTGTACTGAACGTGGTGGCAAATTATGAATAATTATACTTCGCATTAGTCAAGGTGGAAAAGATTGGTTTAACATTTGTCTACTCGCTTTGATCGTAGGCCTCAGCACCTCCTTGTGGACACTTGTTTCCACGAGTTGACTAATGTTTTAATGAAGAGTTTAAGTCAAACAGCCAACTGTGATCTTGTTTCTTGAACTGTGAATCTGTGACCTCTTAAATCTCTGTCTTGCCGCATCACAGACGGACATGCTGAGGGGCTGGTGCTTGTGTGTTCGGTAATTTTGTGCATTCAGCTGAGGTCCACTCTCACCTTCCGACTCTTGGTCGAGTATAAGTTCAAGGATGTAGGTCAGTCTGGATAGCTTACCCTTCACACTCTGTCCCATGTTGAGCGAGCTGCGTAATTATTTCAAAGACGGCAGTGAACTCTTTGGATTGCGTTAGAAGCTTGGGCAATATTCTAATCGAGGGCGAACTATGGGGGGACCGACGTACCATAAGGACCACCGCGGAATTAAGTTTAGCGATCGCATGTCTTCAGCCGACTATAACACCGCGCCGTGCTTTTGTCACGGCTGCGGCACACTTGGCAGATAGATTAAAGGTAAAAGTGACTTGGATACCTAGATCACTCGTTCGTTGTTTGGTTGCTAGTTCGACTGTCTGTCCACACGCCTCCCGCAAATACCTGGCGGTTCGACTGGAGAACATTAGCGAGAGTATGGCTTTCGCGAACATCCAGCGGTAAATCCCACTTTAATGTCCATTCGCAGATTTTCGGCATGTCCTCCTGGTGGGCGTCCGAGTCCGACGTATTTCCAACCAGCTTTATGTCGTCTGCATACAGGTAATGTGAGCTGACTAGGTTGTCGTTCCATTCACTTACGTATACCAGGAACAGTGCAGGGACGAGGGATAAACGTTGAGAAACTGCGCTCAAATAACGGCCTTCGTCCGGCGGTACTGCTCATGTCCTCACCCTGCATAACCTTCCAGCCAGAAGCGTCTGGATCTAAGTACAGATTCTACGAGACATTCCAGCTTCTCGTAGCTTCCAACCCAATAACCTGCGGATGACGTAATCAGTGGACCTCTGGAAATCTTAATAGGACACACCGATGTCTCCTCCACTATGCCAGCTTCTCGTAACAGCGTCTTAAGTCAGAAGCAGCTTGGTAAAACAGGATCTACACATTAGAAAGCCGCATTGAGGGGCTCTGAAAAATGTTTCGCTCGCAGAAGAACCTGCAGATCTTTCCCGTAATATGCGTTCAAAATTTTTTCCCACGACACTATTCAGGCTTACTGGTCAGTAATTTACGACAACTGATCGATTACCAAGTTTAAGATGGGAATTACGGTGGCTTTTATCCGATCCCCCACAAATACCCGTGCTTTCGATGTGAGATTGAATGTATGAACGAAAGGCAGTTAAAGCGATTTGGCCAAAGGTTTTGGGATGGCTGATGAATGCCGTCCCATCATCCGCTTTGTCGGACTTTGTGCTGTTTGGCAGAGATACCGTTTTATCACATTCGTGGCACGTAACGTCCAGATCCACAATAGCCCGCGTCAATAGTGTACGGCGAACAAATCGATAAATAAAGTTTGCTTACAAATTCGCCGTTTTTTCATCACGTCTTCCGATTGGCGTTTGCCTATGGCTCGGAAATTTTCGGGAGTACTTCATCAATGTCCAATGAACTGGCTTCGTGATAGGTCCTTCCAAAATGCTATTAGATTCCCACTGATTGGCGACATTGTAAGTTTAGTAGTTCACTCCGTTCCTGGTATTCTCTGTAACCCCAAGAGCGGTGCTACACCCTGTTTTCAATGACTGCCTTTCAGGTCAACAGAAAACCGCTGATATCGAAACGGACAAACTGACTGGATCCGGATGATTTGGGTCTCCAACCTCGAACCCGTGTTAGCAGGCGTTTCGACTTCAATGCAGTTTGGCTCCTGCGAGCTTACTTTTAGATTGTTCACCTAGTTTGGCTTTTTTTCCTGGTCATAATAGGTATATATAGGACTGTTTGAGTATATCGTCCTGAGTTTAATAGTTTTTAGCTGCATTCTTTTCCTCCCATTGCCATATAACTGTCACTTCTGTGTGTTGTAGTAATTTTGTATCGAACTCCAGTATTATGCCAGCTTGGGTGAATAAATTCTTGCTGTGAATCACATGGGATTTAATCGCGAATGGTGAATCGAGCGTTCTACAGGACGGAAGTATGTGTTCCACCGTGAAACATTCCGATGGAAGCATTTTCAGAACGCGAAATCGACTACGAAGGCCAACATGATGACTTTATCGGAAAAAAGACAAACATTTTTCGCAACAAGAGTGCGAATTATGAGCCATTTTTAGGTAAAGCCGATTCTTCTTATTGCAACACAATTATTACACCCGGAAAAATTGGTATATTGGTATATGTATATCTCAATAAATATTTGGAAAACCTCTTTTTGCGCCCAAATAACCGTTTCCAAATCGTTTTGGTCTCAGAACACCATACCAAGCGAACCACATAATTGCCGTCCATTATTTTCTACGGATATTGATTCATTTTTAAAAATGATAGTCTATCATTCCGCGTACCTCTCATATCCTTGCACACTTTCCTCCCTTCCGTTCTCACGTGGCCGCGACGTTTTTATGCGGTTTTGATGTCTGCTCGGCACAAATTGGAAACCTCCGATCGGAGACCAAACTGCTAAAGCATTTCAACATCTTTACCTGCAGGCCAGGAATCCTGATGCCACGGGTGGCAGCTACAGCAATATACAATTACTCCCACTGCGTTGTCTCGGGAGAGGTCGTAGGTTGAAACAGTTCTCATTCCAGCAGCTATATTCCACCTCACTTCTGGGGTTCTGGCTGCCTACCAGGATCCCGAGGAGGTCTAACCAACATGACCAAAATATCACAAGATGCTACGCATGGCACCAAATGATAAACTCGCAACTATGTGCCGTCAAGATAACAAAAAACTAGTGCAGGGTTAGAGTTGATTGTGGTTGGTCGATCCTGGTTTATGTCGGAGGATAAACTCAGGCGTATGAAGGTCCAAATATACTAACGGGAATTGCCAGTGACTATTTCTTTTTTCACACAATTTTGCTGTCGGGTAGCCGGTTGATAGAGAGTTACCTGCTGCTTAGGGGAGTTCACCCGCAGTTGATTGAATGACCTGCGCTGTTTTGGGAAGGTGCAGGCCTAATACGTTCGTGGTCGCATACCTACGTGAATGTGCTGTTGTGGTAATCCTATTTTAGAGAGGTTTGAGAATAATGGAAGGGTTATTTGCTGCATCGTTAGTGGAGAAACAGTTTTCCTGCCTGTAACAGAAAGACAGCGGAGAGACTTGATGTGCACTATGCTCGAGTCTTCTGATAAATTAGTCTCAAAAATACCCCCTCGGTCAATCAATATCCTTCGACGCAGAAGACATCAATCGAAGGCTATCACTCCTTGTTTTGGGCAGGTTTCCGGGTGAGGGCACAATAACTAGTTCTACCTCCCAACATTACGCAGTATCGTTGAGAAAATAGGCGGCGGACATTTTCCAACACTCCTTCAGAACGACGATAGATCCTGGGTCCTGGAGTACCACTGTTAACATTGTGGATCGAGAGCGGACCCAGACAGTTACATTCCGACATCACCATTATCATCTACCTCCAACGTTATGAAGTGTATCATTGATGGGTGTCTCAGGGACAATCTAGAGTGCGACAAACTACCAGCTAACTGTTGACATGGGTTTCGCGAAGGTCGTTTATAATCCATCTACTCATGTGCTGCGAGGGATGACGTGATCAAGACAGCCGACAAAAGCTTTACTGTCGACCTATTACTCTTGGGTTTTATCAGGGCTTTGTCCAAGGTAGGTAACGAGATACTGTTAGCCAAGTTTTCGGCACTTGGTGTCCACGGGAACGCCCTTGGTTTACCGATTGCCTTGTTGGAAAGATATCGTTGCATTGAGGTTTACGAGGGATCAAAGCAGAGGTTGGTGTGCCCCTGGAAAGAATTCAACAGGATTCAAACCCTGACCACTGCTATTGGCTCAGTTTATCAACGACTTCTCAGAAGTCATCGCTGCAATCATATTTCGACGGCTCCGGAAGGTAAGGAGCTATACGCGCACTAAAGGATCAACTTCAAATCCAAAGTGATAGGAACTTTCTTGTTGGATTGGCGCCACAAGCAATGTACAACTTAGAGAGCCCAAAAATTGGGTCCAATATATTCTACACAATCCCCCTTATTACTATCATGTTAACAGTGTCAGTCTTCCCGCAGATGAATTCAACAGGGGTCTGCGCGATTGCATCACGAAGGATCCAAACATCAGACCTAATTTTGGGTCACAAGCCCGGCGGAATATCGTTAGACATCGCCTGCCCACAACGATCCTCTGGACCATACAACTTTCCACCAGTGAATCTGTTTGTGGACCACATGTTCACCTTTTTTAAGATGAACATCCAGCCATGTGCTTCTGTGTTGCTAAAGACTCACTTGGGCCTTAATCTGTCCAGCATTGTGTGACAAAGACGAAACCAAATCTGTGCAACCAGCCATACTCTCGAAAGGCTTAATCGACTTAAAGCATTCCCACTCACATATAGGTTATTGTAAAAAAGCTCCGAAAACTGCAACTTAATATTCAAGTTAAACGCCGCCTGTCTCTGAGAACACGCTAAAATCCGCTCACTAACAGCGCCGATTGCTATGTCGGTACTATTTCTTCAAAACAAGAATGCGTTACCATGAGAACCGTCTTCTACAGGATAAGATCGGTACTCTAAATGTATCCTCGTTTAAGCGAAGATTGGGGTGCACACTTTAATTCCACCATTCTTGTTCTGTCCTCTTCGGGATCAAGTGGACTGACGTCAACCGTCCTTCTGAGTGCGTATAGAGAATTAGCTGATACCGGCTGTGTGATGCACGAACTTTACAAGGCTGCTGCATAAACAAGGCATTGATACTAGAGGTGACATCATATCTTCCACCTTTATCTTTTGTATATGTTTTGATTATTAACTTTACCTCGATTACGGATCCAATTCGAACTCATGGTACGTTTGTCGTCTTTTGTCTGGTATGATGCGGAACGATGAATCCGTTGAGGTATGTTTGGTTTGTTTGTAGAAAGCCGATCCTTAATTTGCCTTTATTTGTCTTTGCTGTGTGCAGTAAACGATCATGACGTATTTCGTACCATAACTGCACAGGAGCGATTCAACACTCTTCTTGACCAGTTAACAAAAGTCATCCAGCAACAGAAGTAAATGGACCTCAATATCGTGCCACCCACCTCCTGTCACGAACGATTAAGTACACAGTGTTTTCTGCATCAAGCTGGCAGAGAACTCGAGAAGATTCTGTCTATACTCGCCGGTCATTTCCCGCTGATAATCGATCACTTATTTGAAATGAACTAAAGTGAACTGGTCTTTCCATTTCCACATGATTTTTCGTGGGCACATCGAATTTGGATTAAAATTTTCGTGCTGCCATTGTGGTCTTGCTATTATTGATTTTTGGTTACCTGAATATAAGACTTCGTACACATTTGGTCATCGTTTATCGTATTCATCTTATTAGTTAACTCCTGAAAGGATAAATTTTCGTTTTCACTATTTCTTCGCCTCACATACTACTCACAGTATTCGTCGCTTTTTATAAAATTACCATTCACAGTTTTTGCTCGGGAATTATAACATGATGACACGCACGAGATCCAGCAACATTGGTGGATAGGAGGTATCAAGTTGTTTTAGCCGATTCGGCTGCCGCACGATGGTTCAGAACGGCATGTAGTGTCAGGAGTGCCTGCAATGGTAACGCTTTAGGTGTGCTGACCCGCTAACGACAGGAAGTTTGTCCATATGTCGCTTGTAGGAGACTTCGTGAAAATATTCGTCATACACGATGCAGGGAGTGTAGTAGGTATGACGAAAGTTGATCTGAAGAAAGACCTAGGTGTTTCGTTGTTGGTTATCTTTCCCTTATCACCACCAGATGACCGCCAACACGCGCTTTGAGACACCTGGAATGATGAAAAGAGCCGTTCCCCGCGTAGACTGACATGCTTTACAAACGCTTCACGGGATCTATATGAGACAACTGCTTGAGTATGCTAATCAAGTCGTATACACCGGCTTGAAGAAGAGTATACTCACCATCGAACGTGTTCAGCGAGTAGCCACTAAAATGGTCATTGGCTTGCGACATTTCTCCCGTGAGTCTCGCCTTGAAATTCTTGATCTTTACCCACTTGGGTTTCGAAGACTCCGCGGTGACTTAATCCATACATACTTCTTAGCGCAACGCATGCAACAATCCTTCACCTCTGTAATTGAAAACAATAAAAAAGATCGTAACAAGAATCTCTAGAAGCTCCGACCTCGGACCATTCTTAGACAATAGTAGTTTTCTTACAGGATCATCAGCCACGGGAACGACCTAGCACCAGAAGTTGCCAGCTGACCTCCCAAGGATTTGCAGTGAAGTCGTCTTCATCGTCCCCGAGTTCTCAAACTCCTGCGACATTAGGTTGCCTTACTGGTACCATCGTACCTGTCCATGTTGCTTATGAATGTGAATTCACTAAAAATCACTAACATCAAAGTTAGTGTGTTGGCGTGAGTATTGCAGCTTTATTCGTGGCCGTAAAAAGAATCGGTGTCACACCAGGCATTGCGGTCCCTAGATTAACATGGTTTTACCCATTGCCGCTGCGAACGTCGCCCAACCAGCACAATGCCTGTTTGAATTCTGAAGGTTAACTGGAGTTCCCGTGAAATTCGTCCTCTCTGGCGGTTGCCGTGCGGTTGTGCTAGAGGTTCTCTCACGTTCAACTCCCTAGCGCCTTTACTTGTTGCAATGAAGTCAATTTTCAATTTCAATTTCAAATCCAGGACTTGATGAAGGCCTGCGCCTGTTGACGTCCTGATGCTTGACTGGTGTGATCCGGAGATTGACCAGACTGCGTTTTCTGTCGACGCGAACGCGTTCATTGAAGGGCAGAGATAAAAGAAGAGAAAGGATAAATCCTGATTGTACTGAACCGCAAGATTAAAATTATACTTCGATTGGTACAAGGTGGGAAAAGGTTGTTTTAACATTTGTCTACTTCGTTTTTGCTCGAGGCCTCAGCATTCCTTGCAGGCAACTTGTTCCACGAGTTGGCTGACTGTTTAGTGAAAAGTTTAAACCGAACAGCCAACTGTGATCTTGTTTCTTGAACTGTGAATCTGATCTGCTAAGTGTGCCGCAGCCGTGACAAAAGCACGGCGGGTGTTATATCGGCTGAAACTTGCGATCGCTGCTTACTTCCGGCGTTGGCCATCCAATGTACTCGGCCATAGTTCGTCCTCGATTAGAATATTGCACCCAAGCTTCGTAACCACATCCCAAAGAGTACACTGCCGTCTTTGAAAAATTACACAGCTAGCTACAAGCATGGGACAGGGTATGAAGGGACTAAGCTACCAAGACTGACCAAATCCGTTGAACTTGTACTCGCCCAAGAGTCGGAAAGTGAGAGTGGACCTCAGCTGAAAGCACAAAATCACCCATCACACAAGCACCAGTCCCCTAGAATGTCTATCTGTGACGCGGCAAGACAGAGATTTAAGAGTTCACAGATTCACAGTTCAAGAAACAAGATCACAGTTGGCT
>LOND01001338.1:65214-87915 GCA_014220965.1 Paragonimus kellicotti | reverse complement strand
AGTGGCGATGCAACTGGTGTATGCGGCAAACAAAAACTACGCCTTGTATATGTTCATGAGAAACAAGTTGCCAGCCATGAGATATCAACCAAACGGTAAAACATTCCACGTGTCATGCACGTGAAGATCTAAGTAACAAAAATGATCAAACCGATAGAGAGCAGTCATAACGTGAATGGTCGTTTGATTACCCAATTCGTTAAGAAACAAATGTTAGTGAGTTTTTAAAAAACGTTGGAACAAATAGGGGGATAAAATAGGGGTCAAACAAAGCAAACAAGAGTGCGCCAAGCTTAAGAAGTAGATGTAGATTTGTAAAATAACAAATAATTTCGCCTTAAATAAATTTTGCCAATGATAGTCCAACATTCGGAAATATAGTTTTATGATTAAAATCTACTCAGTTCACCGCTTATCCAAACCCCAACACAATAGAAGATATAACAAGAGACCAATCCAAACGTCGCGTTAAGATATCACATCAGGATTGGATGAACAGCTTCAGTGTTACATCTTCCGTTATTTGTCAAGTTCTTCGTTCCGTATTACATTACTTATGTTTTGTGACTATGACGAACTCTGATTTCCCCAATGCTGATATACATCCAAAGATTCAGGTTCTTGTCTTATGAAACAACAACTGATTACGGCAAGCAGTCCGATGTCCTTTCATTATTATTTGCGCAGGAGGCCTCAATTCAAGTACGATTTCAATGGGTTATTTGAAGTCTCTAAGTCTGAATATTAAGAATTTCCAAATCTAACACTATTTTGCTGATAAGTCGAAGTCGCCAATTTTGATGTAATTAGGTTACTCGGATATTTCCTGTTGCGATGGGCCAGATTAAAGTGTGAAGTGGCTAGGCGGAAATTCAGAGATCATTACATTAGACTAACAGTTATGTGATAATTAATCGTGCGCATAGAGTTGCACAACTGAACTATTTTAGTCTTCTAGGCTTATAGAACCGTTTTCTGCTGCCTAGAACTTTTTTTGTTAAAAGAAAGTTGATTGTTTTTGCATTGTTCAGATTACTTTATTCTGAGTGATCAAAACAATGATGTCAACGATTGTGTAATGTTGACCTTGACATCAAGAAATATTATCAATATTATCAATATTATTATCAAGGAATATTATCTGCTTGGAGTTTTGAAATTCATAAGACTGTGATCAGTACAGTCGAACATTTGGAGTCGACTACATCCATCTAAACAAATTGAGTGTTGACAGACAACATAGTTAAGCCTAAAAGTACGCTGCGCTCTGGACCAAAACTTATAAAAAGATTTCTATTCTCGCATACTCACTTTTTGAACATGACCTCTTACAAAATATATGCAAATTAAAACAGATTAATATGATATACGTTGCTTTCAACAACTTCGAAACTAGGGAATTTGTGGGCAAGTTGCATAACTTGAGTTTAACCGCCTATCGATTATAAACATTTAAAACAATGTCTTTTTTCTCCCAGTTCTTGAGGCACCAGGAAGACATACATTAAGAGATGTCAGCATTTCATTCACTCTGAATGACTGTTTGTATAAGATGTTCGTCTAAAGAAGTTTAAAATGTGTTGACAAAATTTTAGCGATCAAAAGGCACACGCTTACTTGCGACGATTGGATGAAATGTGATTTGTCATTTCTGAAAGTTGTAATTAATCAACAACCACTTGTGGTGTGCTCGTGTTGGAAGGCAAATTTGATATGATTCTGCCGTTTTGTTGATGATACCCCAGGTTGTTTTGATCGTTGCTGTCAGCGCCGACTGCTTTGATGTCAAACTAAAAAACTTCACTGCAGGCTGGTGTTCACATTAATTTTCTGAAATGTTGCCCACGGACGCATTATTTATTCCGGTGTTACGTTTCAATGTCTTGATAGTATTTGAAAGTAAACTTTTAAAGGACTTCAAGTTAATTCTAACTGGCATTATCGATTTCCACTGTCTTATACAAATCACACTTTGAAAGTGACTTAGAGGAAACCATTTCAAAATCTCAGAAAGAAACTTTGTGGTCATACTCATGTGAAGAAAAAGGACGTTTTATGTAGGAACTCCTAGAGGATTCACGAAACAATACCACAACTTTTTCTTTGGATACCGAATGTAGAACAAAACTGTGGTCAACTTCAGAATACAGAAAATTGAACCCCACTAAACTTAATGACTTCATGTAAAAGACTACTGATGCTAGTGTCACTAATCGAGTCGTTGTGTTCACAGTGCACACCTGTCTGGACATAACATGTCAGTCCTACGATTGTGGACGTAGCTCTTTGACATAACATGTCATAAAAAAGCAATGTATTACCAGAAATTAAGCTGTGTGATAGGAAATCAGTTTACAGAATTAAAGCCTCAACCCTTCTTTTTTAAATCATAGGTTTGTTTTCTTTGTCGAAGCTAGAATAATTAGAAGGAAGAAAACTGGTAAAGATAATGTTTTATAAAAACATTAAATAGCACCGACTTGAATGTTTCAGAGATTACTAACATGGTTTGGACAGAATGTTGCTTAATTACTCCAGCGATGTTTATTTCATAATGAACTCTAGTATATGGAGGGGAGAAATAATAAATTACTACTAACATAAGTGAAGTTACGTTGTTGAGTAAAAGGTTTAGAAATCTTTTTATGTGATTTTCTTCAATTCAGTGTTGAGTGACTCTCTATATACAGGTATAAAACGTGAGTTGAACTGTACACCTTTAGGGAATTTTCTTGTAAATAATTTAGAAAAAAATTATCAAAAAGCATTTATCTTTCCTTGAAGCTACATAGGTTTATTTGATCTCAAGTTGCTTTCAGAGGGGGAATGATCCTTGTTTGTAAGAGACATATCCATGCTGGTCTAGCAGACTTAAATTACTCCCCACAATGAGCACAACAGAACCTTAGAAACGACTAAACTGCTCATTTCTCTGAGTTCCAGCACACAGTGAGCACACTGGCTCGTCCGTTCACGAACGAATAGAAACGCGTCGCCTTCAATTGCATGGCACGAATCATGTAACAAACTGAATATCATTTTAACGTGAACGATGGTTTTACGTTCATATGAGCTTACTATACATTCTTACTCACGAAAAAGCACTGGACCCGAGTTCCTTTCTGTCGATAATCCGTCGTGTTCACCTTCTTTCCAACATCAAGATTTATACTTTGGTTTACGTTTACGTAAGACAGTAATGCCAAATTCCGACTAGCTGAGTATTCAATGAGAACTGCTACCGAAGGTGAATAGGGCTAAATTACTGCGTGACCATGATGTGGGCTATATTCACATGATCATAGTAGATATGTATATTTAAGTGCGCGGGCTGTGTGAGGTCACTTATAAGTCCAAAGGTCAAAAAAAGTGTACGACTACAACGATTTAATAATTCAATTAAAATCAATCAATATTTTTGTCCAACTGCAATCAGATTCAGTTCAGCTCTGTTGTGGTCATCTCATCCGCATATTTCACCAAAACGGCACAGAAGTATTGTGTTCAAACTTCGTGTTAATAAAAAGTATCGTATGCTTTACTGCGAAGTAGGTAATGTGTAAATTAACGGTTTCGAGTAACATGAAATTTCACGGTGTATGCTCGTCGAAAACCTAATACATTTCATTACGGTCTACGTGATTTATACCTATGCATAATATTTCCCATTCAGAACGGGAAGTTAAAAATTATTGAAGTATTATTGTAAGTTAGTCGAAAATGCCTTGTCACCTTCAAAATAAAATCTTCGTTCGTAAATGAGCTTATTCGGTAGAAGGTCAGTCTTTAAAAAGAGCATATTTTGCGAGCGTGCATCAATGTAGCCATTATGTTACTCTGTTTTGTCTTCAAATGTATGGTTAATACTATTTTGCTGAATGCTCTGATGGCTTGCTTCCATAAACGCAATTAACGAATCTATAAGCATAAGAAGCAGACCGCCAGCAGTAAAGTTGTGCACATTATGCAGATGAAACCAATATGTAGGTAAAGACTTGAGAAAATCGACTAAGTAGTTGAAACATGGAGAAGTTTTCCGAAGAGTTTGTCACCTTAGTGTGACGACCAGTATTTGATATTACAACAGCTAGAAAGTATGCTTGTTTAGAGCAGATAAACCGTCATTCTAACCACATTTCGGAAAACTGATCATTGGTAAGTCGTACATAATTTGATTGACCGTAGTTCATGCCAGAAATGTGTCAGAATTGAAAGTTGTTTTGGCGAACAGTCTGTTTTCGGTTATTCATCATCGGGCCAATTACATAACATTTTATATCATCATGGTTGTCAAGCGAGCAAAATCAAAAGCAGTTCATCACATAATTACATCAAACGGTTGAGTTAGGTGGCAATTAGGCAATCAAAGTGAATAACAGGAGCCATGAGATGTTTATGATATGGAAGATATGTTTTTGAGCGCAGAACTATATATTGCTCCACCGAATTCCAGTCACTTGTGGGATGATCAGAGTACGAAATTTAATTCCTTTAGAATGACCGCTGGACCAAAGCCACTTCCGATGAGACTTGGTGTCGTGAGTCAACTAGATGAGCCAGAATTTCACTCGAGTATGTCAGAGAACTGTACACTGTATGTTGTTCTCAATGTTAATCAAATCCACTTATGGGAAGTCAAAGATTTGATTGATTTCAAATTAAATGTCATGCATTTGATCAAAGCTTTCCGATTCAGATAGACGTTTCAGTCAACCTCTTTCGAATATAAACATTATACCTTTGTTATATTACGTTAGGTTACGTATTGCCTGTGTTTATCGCAACTGAAAATGGAATTTCGGCTGCACTTTTATGAGGTAACCGTGTTAAACGCTGTGCACTGGCTACAAATTAGGCAAGGTTTAATTGCCATATTTAAAAGCTCAATCACGTGTGCACAGTGACCAGGAAACACAGTTACTGCCTGTTAACCCCAATGGTTTATGCGCCAGAAAAATTAACAACTTTGTATCTGACACACATGGGAGACAACATGCGAACAGAACAACCACCCCAAGAAGAAGACAAAATTTGTAGAATTACAATTAATGGTAGTATTGACAGACAAACATCATAGATGAGACCATTACTTTCTCACGGTCACGATGAACTACGCGTCTAAATTAGTGGTCATTCAACTGGTGATGCCACGATTGATTCATTGCACTTGTGTACTAGTAGGTCTAGGTATGTTGGGTTAAGACAACTCATGACACAACAATCTGAAACCGGTGAATCCGTTACTCGAAGCCCCGCATCATCGATTGCCAGACACCTCATGATAACAGGTCACCAGGTTGACCCACTTAGATCATTCAAAATATTGTTACGTCAACAGAACCCGAAGCTACTGGCCTTTAGCGAAGCCATGTTGATCAGAACTCACCAGCCGGTGCTATGTGCACAAAAGTGGTTGAAGCAACCCATAGGGTTGCCGTGGTGGTGATGACATAATACGTGGTGTGACTGTATGCGTGTCCATACCCTGTCTATCTCTGTTCATCTGTCATAGCTAACCTATTCATTAGTTAATTTTCTTAATGAGGACTGTATCGTGCATATTGAGTGAAACTTGCTAGCAAATAAGACTGTACCCAGTGTATTTATTTGGATTCAACAACCATACCCAGCAGACCAGCATATAAGTTCAATTCCGAAGAATGAAGTACACAATAGATAAATCCTTAAGTGTTTACCATCGAAACTAACCCAGTCAGGATCCTTTAGTACAACCTGTGACAACCGTTCCACCGTTTATTTTTAATCAATACGTGTTATACGTGGTTAATGTGTTTGTTTTTCACAAGCATGACAGATTTTCAAACTATTGCGTCCGTGAACATCTGTGCACAGAGCCATCACTCATTTGTGCCGCTGCCTCTGTGATGAAAATAATCAGTCTCTGAAGACTCCAAAACCTCTTCATCTGTGTAAATGATTTCTTCACTGTTCTGTTTGAAAGTTATCATCGTTTTACCTATACCTGCACAAACACGTTGCGTTGCATTTCATCAGATAGATATGTACAACTGTGCTCTATTCCGATCGACTTTGCTCCAGGACAAAGATGACGCAAACGGTGTATTCAATTTTCTAACTACAGCATGAAATTTTATACTGCTACGAGAGTGGTGGTCAAAGTATATATGGCCAGAGTCTTAGAACAGTTAAATCTATCATTCACCAGTGTATTTATATATCGTATTGCGTCATATGCTTTTATTCAGATATGCTTCCATTCTGACATTTATTTTGTTTTCACAATGACCGCGGTGAAGTGGATTGATCTTCCCCAGAAGGAAGTTTTCGCTTTATGAAGAGTTGTGAAAACATCCAGGTTTGCTTACTCAACCTTAAGAAAAGGTCATAGAAGGTAAACAACTGTATTCGTTTTAATCAATACCATTTCGTTATTTACATAATGTTAATATGTGTCCTTGATTATTTTAAGTCACTTTGGGCTTTGTTATGCATACTTGTAATCAACTCAAGTAAGAATGATACTGGGCGAACCTGTCAGAAAATCTCATAATAGATGGAGGTTTCTGTCCGGTAAACAAATACTTCTAAAAATGTAATTACCTATGCTCAACTAAAAAGATTTTCTTTTTTTATACAATAACTACGTAAGCTTGAAAATATTACGACCCTCCTAGGAATGTCAATTTGGTTGTTATCTCGTTAGAGATGACTTCTTAACACAGGAATATAGAATATGAAGTTCTCCAAATTGGAGGTTTCACTGAATTACTTTGTAATTCATCAAAAGCACGGTGCCCGTGTTATCACTTACATCGGCGAGTTGTGGTGCATATCAGTGTGGATGCTGTCCTTTCAGAGGGCTATCGTTACAGGCTTCTTACCCAGTAAATAAAGGCCTAAATACCTGGGTAGCTTTTGACCAGTTTTGACGTATGTCTCTGGATTTTTTGTCAGTAAAAATGACGATTTTCACGACCGTTTTTCAACTCTCTAAACTGAACTTCTTGACACATACTTATATACTGTCTGTAGCAATTTTGAATAGGTAATTGCCACTTTCTCGTACAATTTTAACTTACATAAAAGTGCAAGGATTCCTGTGCGTTTAAGCCTCAAGCTCGATTTAGCCATTCGAAACACTTGGTTGTGAAGCGTTCTCCAAACGTTTAGAGAAAAATGCGTTAAAGTTTTATCACTAACCAGACGTGATTAACAACATTCAGTTAGTTTCAGCCGATACAGTCTTATCTTTTCACCTTGGTCTCTCCATCTACTGTAGTCAGCTGACCAGCCATCTCGCTCCCTACTTCGATATTTCCTATTCTTAGAAAGTAATCATTGCAGACAGATTTTCATCCCCGTGCCATAAAGACTTGGCACAAATAAGTAAGAAACCTAAAGAAAGAAAATTTATTCAATACAGAAATACATGTAAAATCTGCGAGATATGAGTTGAATAATCCAAACCTGCTACATATCTACACATTGCTTAGCCAACTGTAAGAGATACATCAAACATAAACAGAATGAATGGAATGAATTCTTCAGCCAACAAGCCATATGTCGTTGCCGAAGTGTTGAAACATCATAACAAGTGTACATCTAATGATCATTTCTCAGTTCCCACATATTGCTCTCTTTCTACCGATGTTGTCATTCATAGTGTACAGGTTTTTATGAAGTACTTATTGGGTTGGAGTCCTATGAAACAAGAGGACAAGATGAAAACTAACACACCAATCATGCTTAATGTGCAGAGGATTTAAACCAACAGTTGTTGTGTGATTCTGTGGGAAAGGGGCGTCAAACTTGTCTCAGTTGAACAGCATCCACTTCTGATCGCAGTCACCAAATTTAGATAAGCTTTTTGGTTAGCTGACTCCAAAATCTAATTTCGCTCATTAATAGTGTATATCCCCGTCTAGACCTGAATTTGCCCTTCGACTTCCGTACTTGTGAGACTAGCATGTTAAACGCAACACTACTAACCCCATAGTAAGCAACACTGAATATTCATGCCAGAACGTCGAAACACAACCCTTCCTGAATATTGCTCAGATTGCCAGATCGTTTCGAATATACAATAAAAAGAACCGCTCAATCTAATCCAGTTGACAACCCCGTGATCTGGGTTTCTAAGTTAGGTTGATAAGACAGTCTTAAGTGAACCAACTGAGCGTGATCCGGAGGGGAATAAACCATACTGGTGAGCTCCACCAAGAACGAGGCTCCAGTCAAGTGTTTCCTTATGAAGTGCACAAATTAAAAGACTTATCCGAAGGGCGGAGATTGTAATCCAACGCTGACGACGTTCAATTGGAAACAAACTAAATTCCTAAAGTCTCAGGAATTTTTGAAACTTTTCCCAAGAGATCAGTCAACACAACAAAATTTCTAATGATCGCCTACTCCTTCATTTGAATGGCGACCCTTTCAATTTACTTTGCTCCGGTTGATTTGTGGGATAATATGATGTGATGAATTAATGATGACGATGGTTTTAAAATTGTCAGAGCTATATCTATTGACGTTCAGCGTTTCGATTCTTTATTAACCTCATATCGCATGAACGGTTTGATTATCACTGTATTTTCCATCTCTTAGTGATTAAACTGTTTACCCGACATATTCGTGGACTTGTTTCTGAAGGATTTCGTACACCGCTAGAACTTCAGAATAGCTATTACATTCTACTGAAATATTCCACAGACATAGAGCTGACTTTTGAGCTTTCCGTCCCTTTGAAAAATCAATATAATCCGTTGCTAAACGTCTATCTGTCACAACTCAGTTTCTTAAACCAGACCACGCTCACTCAGTAACTGACTAACTTGTCCGTGAGGATTTTCAGCGTCATGTTCTTATTTTCGTTTTTCAGTTCACAATCGTTGAGTCGGTTATTCTTTGTTTATTAGATATGCTGACATTTGAGTATGTAAAAAGGTGAAAACTCATCTTCCGAAATGCATCAGGCATAGTAACAAGGTGAACTGACCTGAAATAACGTCTTTCAACACGCTTTGGTGCAAAACTTTTAACTATGGAAAAAATCCGTTAATTCTTGAAGACGGTACATAAAAATGGAACACTTCTGGAGCACATGTGTATCTGTTCATTCATCATTCACATATATACCTCTGTTGGAGAGCGTCACATGTGCCCAGCCTAGGAATTCCAGAATAAGCCCATGCTCCTACAGAACTTCACCCTCTACGTTGATTTACATTGTTTTTAATCCATTTTAAGAGTTAGATGAAAACAAATCTGGTTTCATTCACTAATTAATGAGTATTTTTATAAGCGTGAGAACATCACCCACAATTGATCGCAGCTGTCGCATTCCCATAGACTTTCCAGTCGGCCCCTTTCGAAAAGAAGCACTAGACTCGAGTTTCGCTCTCATTAGAGCTCGTCAGTAGTGCATATCCTTGCCACTGCCGGGACTAGAACTCCGGCCACGCTTTCATGAGGCAACCGTGTTTACCACTGCGCCATTGACCTCACATTAGGCACGACCGAATTATCATATGTGAACGCTCAACCACTTTCGCTTGTGAGTAATGATCAGGTTGCCCGATCGTCTCGATAGGAGACACAGTTACTGTCTGTTAACTCCAATCGATCATTACTCACAAGCGAAAGTGGTTGAGCGTTCACATATGATAATTCGGTCGTGCCTAATGTGAGGTCAATGGCGCAGTGGTCAACACGGTTGCCTCATGAAAGCGTGGCCGGAGTTCTAACCCGGCCGTGGACAAGGATATGCACTACTGACGAATTCTTTTAAAGCGAAACTCGAGTCTAGTGCTTCTTTTCGAAAGGAGGCCGACTGGAAAGTCTATGGGAATGCGAAGGCTGCGATCAATTGTGGGTGATGTTCAACCTGAAATTGGCCAAATCCCCGACTGCTCATCAGTAACTTTTATAAATGCTAATATTCAGTGAATTCCAGTTTAAAAAGCTACCGAAATTGCAACTAAACCTGTCATCACCGTAAAACTAACTGAAATTTAGTCGTAAGTTTCGACGTTCCCAAATTAACTGTGAATTCAGTGTAAACCACTCCGGAGAACCTAAATGTTCTAAAACCATAAACAATTTTGTGACCTTTTCGAAGTATTGATTAACTCAAACCAGACTGTTTGCACAGGTTACAGCAAGCGAGTAATTAAAAATGAGCAACCTGATTCCATTGGTACCATAAACCTATTTCACGTCGTCAACGACATAGAGTACAAAGACCTATGTGGAAGCATGGATTGTATGCTATGAGTGTGGTTACACCGTTACCAGCACTTCTGTCGATGCGCACAAGATAGAATGAGGATATTTGTTGGTAAAAACCTAGATGTGTTGTATCGGACGCCTTTTGTTATATACAAACAGGATATGGAGCGTTTCTTAGATTGCACCTATTGTACCCTCGGATAACAGCAGTCAGTATCAATGAAGTTGATCGTTTTGTGTTGTTTGTTGTTGAAGTGTACGACGACTGCGTAAAAATGTTTGGAACACCCTCCCACCTGTGTCGGAGCCAGGTGATTGACTTAGTAAAGGCTCAACATAATCTGCTCGCAGAACAAATCAGACGTTACTACACGTAGAGGGCACTGTCATCACATTACTCGGTTTTCGGAACAGATGTTTGTTTGCTAGTTTGTTGCCACCTTTAGAGATAAGGAACAGGTTTCAGTCTTGCTTTTGATATCTGTTTCCATCGCAGTTTAAAATGGTTTCAGCTGTCTAAATTACCTGTACAAAAAATGACGTATGAAGTGCCAGTATTCTCCTCTCCCGGTCCAGATTTCTACCGAGAAGTGGTTACTTCAAAATCGTCATAAACGTAATTTATGCAAATGCAGTAAAATGTTAAAACTTGATAATTATCAGTAGATTTGTGTTTATCGTGCGCACTGGACATAGTGGAGTCTGGAGATTAAAGCAGATCATGAATGAATGGGGATAGAAACTACTCAGAAAGTGTCTGCTTCTAGAATGTAAATATGTGACAGTGCTGCGAGCCAAGAGCGCGATGGTACAAGGGGTTATTTATTCGGAAAACCAATACATGGGTTATGCGCTTCAACATGACTACAAACGAAAACACTCATCTGCGTACGACACTGGTCTCAGAACGTCACGGTTGCCACGGACGCCAATGCTCAGTTCCTTATGTACCAAGAACCATTTCATGCCACGCTGCACTCCAATGTTTCTTGTATTTTTCTCGCGGCTACTTCAATGTCAAAATCCATGCTCCTGCCTCACTACTGAATAGTAGTGGTGTGAGTAGTATAGTGCGATCGCTCCTCCTCACTACACTCCTCCCCCCGCAAAGATTGTTCCAGTTGCAGCAAAAGCCTTTCAGGTTCTCTTCGTTCTCTCGACGATCTCCGTACCGGCTTCGGGGACGTCGAGGCTCCAGGTGTGCATTCTCTTCTGATCGGACTGTACCATTTACAAAGCTGACTTCCGTGCACCTCGATGTTGAGTCTTCTCATTCTTAATCAGATACACTGGACCACGGCGGTCCACTACTACATACGGTCCCCTCCATTTTGCCAGGAACTTCCTAGATCCGGGTCCTGTTGCGCCTGGACTCCGCCGGTCTCTGTACTTAACTTTCGAACCAATTTCAAACATTGCACCCGACCCGACAACCTTGCAGTTGACTGCTCCTTGGAAAATTCTTGTGCGTTCGTCAAGTTTTGGTTGGCCACCCTCCGCGCTTCTGTTAATTCACGCGTGTTCATACGTTGGTCTCCCCATAAACCAATCTCTTGATCGACTGGCAGGCGTGGTACACGCCCGTACATTAGTTCGAACGCCGACTTCTTCGTTGTCCCTTGAGGCGAACAGCGGTGGGCCAACAGAATGAATGGTAGTGCTTCCTCCCAGTTCCCTCCTTTCGCCGCCAACCACTCCTTGATTGTGCGATTGTTTCTTTCCGTCAGTCCATTTGATTGAGGATGATATGGCGTCGTCCGAATTTTTTTGATTCCCAAGCGCTCCAAACACTCTTCACTTTCGAAGCAGGGACCTTGATCAGTCAATATGCTTCGCGGTATTCCATGGTCTGCAACGATGTGTTCCATCACCGCCCTGCATACAGTGCTTGCACGCTGATCGGGTATAGCGGCTGCTTCGATCCATCTTGTGAAATGTTCCAGTCATGACTATGATGTACTGATTTCCGGAAGTGGTTACTGGAAAGGGGCCCATCACATCCACCGACCATAGTTCCCCAATTTCACTGACCGGAATTGGTTGTGTGGGATACTGACCGGGGCAGTTACTGCTCTTCAGTAGCTGACATTGCTGGCACGCCCGCACATAAGTGTTGACATCATCCTTCATTCCAGGCCAGTATGCCCTTTGCTTCAACATTTCGTAAGTTCGGTGACATCCCGTATGAGCCAGCTGATGACATTCCTTCACAATTGTCTCTCTCAACTCCGTCGGTATAACAGGCACGCTTATTCCCTCTCGCGGTTGGCGCAATAAAATTCCGGCGCTATTTAACCGCAAGTTTGACCAAGGCATTCTGGAAGCTTTTACTTTCAGGGGTCCCTCATCTTCTGACGGTTGTTCTACCAATAAAAGCTGGTAAATCATCCCGCTCCCCCACACACAAGGATCCCCGTATCCATCCTCTGTGTTGCTTGTGACTTTCCGGAATCATCCTCGAGTTCGTCACTTTAATCTCTGATCACGTCCTTGAGGATTTCATCCAAGTGTTGCGTTCGGGAAAGAAAATAAGCAACACTGTTCTCTTTTCCAGATATATGGCGATTTGTGAAATCGTACTCCTGTAATCGCAACGCCCAACGAACCAGCTTTCCTCGGGGTCCTTCGCCCGTTTAACCCACTCCAACGGTTTGTGGTCGGCCTCCAAATGGAAACTTTGGCTGAACAAGTACGGCCTCCATTTTTCCAAGTTTCACACGATCGCCAAACACTCCTTCTCTGTCCCTGAGTAGTTTCGTTCAGCAGGAGTTAATACCGACTGGCATATTCCACCACACCGCCTTCCTGCTTCAGTACAGCTCCGATTCCTACATCGCTCGCATCCGTTGCGACAACGAAGCTCTGTCCGGCCACTGGCAATTTCAGGGTCAGCTGTCCCTTCTTCATCAATTGTTGGATTTCGACAAACGCTTGACTGGCTTTTTCTGCCCCGTGAAATCGATTATTCTTTTTTCTGAATTTTGTATGATGGGCTGGCGAGTTCACTGTAGCTTTTGATTAAGTGGTTGTAGAACCCGACGCGACCGAGAAACGTCCTCTTCGATGTTGACACCGGAGTGGCCTCAATCGTTAGCAGTTTCTTGAACGATTGTTGAACCTGACCGACCTTGTGGCCGAGTAGTACTACCGTTCGTTTCGCCAGTTGCGACTTTGGACTGTTGATCCGTAGGCCGGCTTGTTCAATCTTCTGCAACACAGCTGAAACGTGTGCTGTATGTTCCGACTCATTCGCGCTGTAGATGACTATATCGTCTCCATAGACAACAGTATTGTTCAATCCGTCTAGCACCTTCAGCATCAGTCGTCTGAACGTGAACGGGGCCCCTGACAGTCCGAACGGCATACGTTTGAAACGATATTGCTTTTCTCCCACTGTGAACGCCGTTTTATCTCGGTCCTGATTGCTTGATTGGAACCTGCCAATATCCGGACCGCAGGTCTAACACTGTAAATATCCTGGCGTTCTGTAGCTTATCGAAAATCTCTGCCACCGCTGGGACTGCTACGACTTTATTGACCGTAATCTCATTGAGCCGTCTGAAGTCGACACAAAATCGAAATTTACCATTGGGCTTCCTAACCAACAAGACGGGGAATTGAACGGGACTATCGGCCTCCTCATGATCTCTTTCTTCAACATGCTTTCCGTCTGTTCAGTTTACGGCTACAGGTATATTGGAGTTTTTCTGGGGCCAAATGGCCGAAATCGCTTCGGCTCGTTCGCACTATACTACCATAGTACAAGTAGCATTTAACAGTCAACATTCACCGGGACCACGCGACTGATTTCACGGCTGCTGTATTCAATAAAAACGCATATATAACGAACCTCAACCGCATTTCCTACTATACGAACGACAGTGTTTGGAAGATAAAGGATTATTGAGCAATTTTTGTCGTTTACCTCATACGCAGTAAAGTCTGTACAGCAAGGCAGATTTCGACAGCACCTTCAAGGAGCATACAGAAATTTCTTCTGTTTCAAGATCCTGAGTAGTCAATAAAAATAATTGACGTGTGACTGTCTTGTACGACGTAAGCCCCGGTCTTTCATACAACATGTTTCACTTGGCAAGATTCAACAGGTATTCAAACCAAATAAGTAGCAGTACTCATAAACCTTCCAAAACTTTGTAACTACGTACATCCTGTTTAACAGTGAGAATTTAATGTGAATGTGGCTCTTAAAACAAGAAAGTAAAAGACTTAAGCAAATATGATTACTGAAATTAGAAATCGATTCAGAAGAAGGCTTTGTTTTCTTAACTAAGAGACAAGCTGTATGAATTTTAATTCTTATGTCCTGAGGAAAACGAAGAAGAAACAAAAATTTACTGTCATGACGACTGATAAATACACGAATGATGCAACCTGAAGGTAACGGGGCAAAAAACATATCTATCGATGTAAACGAAAATCATTATTATTCTGACCTGTAAAAGAAGGTGGCCACAGTGTTAATCTGTTATATCCAAATCATGTTGTGAGTACATATAATTTTGGTCTCCACGGTAACGGTGTTTTCTCAGTTTTTCAAAAAGATGTGGATAGATAGCAACCTATGTACACATGTACAACCACAGCTTGTACAGGAGCACGTAAAAATATGATTAAATTCTAATGAATACTTAGATATATTGATAGTTAATTAGCTTGTTAGTTGAGTTCTTGTCAACTCAAGTAAGTGATGGATCAAAGGTTTTTTCGCTGTCGGTCTCTAAAGCTCACATGACCACTGAGGTTCTTCCTGCGAGTTTTTCATCCCTGCCGTGAATTTTTTAAATCCCACACTAAGCACATTTCGAAATTAGGCGCAGGTGTCAAGGGCACCTGCGTAGCACAAAATAAAGACACCGTGTACATAAAAATCTTAGACGATGTTGATTGTTTACAAAATTAGGTACAATAATTGATATGTTGTTAGTAGTCCAAATCAGTATTCAGTGAGTTACATGCTGAAACTCTGTTCCACAAAGAAACCATCAAAAGTTACTTGAAGTTGAAACATACGGGGAAGTGTGAGTATAATTCAGTTCGTGATAATCAACTTCTGTTTAACTCATCTGTCACCAATAACAAACCCTGACACCTTAAACGAATACTGTAGTAAGGGATAACTGAGAAGTTCGATCAGGTGGTTATGGAATGAAGTTAACTAGGCAGTAATTGTTCTCTTCTTTCCACCCTTGACTGTACTAACATGTGACCGCGGCTCAGAGTTGGCGCACACAATACCAGTCACTTCAAATGTAGTGGCTTTAGTGTCAAAATGATTGTCCCATTCTGCTGGAAATTACATACCAGGCGTGATATGGACCTGCACAGCCGATGAACTCTAACAACGGAATTCGTGTCTGTTGACTGTAAAATTCACTGCATGAGGACTCAGTAACTAAGTATGAGCAGTTTGCAGTTTATAGTTAAGTGGAACGCGTGAGTATGGAACAGTGATGAGAATAACGGAAATGATCTCTGGCAAAAGCACGAACGGAGAATTGGCTGGCCTGATTAGTTTAAAGATAACAACTGCTTGGTCAATTTGATGAATCGTATCGTTTTTCACTCGAAATTTGTTGAATGAATTGGGCTTATCGTAGAGGAGAGAAGGCCTTAGAAAAAGGGTGTAACAGATAAACAGAACAAATTACACAGAGTAGACGACTGTCAGTGAAACAAAACTGTGAGTTCCAAAATTGTAAAATGTAGTATTGATATTTAGTTGGAAAGAAAAGTTGACACCATTTAAATGTATAGTTTGTCGTTTTCCCATTCTGATATCATCACACACTGTTCGTTAAATAGGGCCGACAATTATGGGCGGCTCTTTTGTAAAAGGCTAACCAGTGTGTCCAATTCACTCAGGACAACAAACTTGCTTACATGTTTGGCCGTAACCATTTCTGTCTTAGTTTGCCACAGCGACTGAAGCCAAATGGCATCTGTGTAGATGCGATATCCTCACTTAACATTATTTGTGTGTATGGCGGTCTTCGTAATCCAACTAACCGTTATTACATACTAAGATAGTCCACCAAAATCTGAATTGTTATCTCACAAAAAAAAGATAGAAAGACCACGGTAGTGGGTTTTTGAACTAGGAATGCAAAGAGAAAATAAGGCAACAACAGCTTTAGTATAACATTAGATATTAGTCTATCCAGTATACAGTTAAGAAACGCAACAGAACGCTCAAGGTATGGTGCGTCAGAATAGTGTGAAAAGGAAATCAAGGCCGGTCCGCGTGTCTGTAAAAGACAATGGGCGGTTTACCAAACAGCAATGGTTTGTAGGTTAGTAGGAATTAAAAATGTCCACAGTAAATTTCTCCTGTTTTCGTCTAATCTCACTTGGTGATATTTTCCTAACAGTTCCTTGTGAGTATGTCGAAAACTTCCCAGTTCAAAAAGACCAACTCATCCGCGACCAACCTTTTTTGTAACGCCATATGTCCATATCACGTCGACCTGTGACGCTGATAGTTCCTTCGTGTAATACACTTGAATTCGCGATTCCGTACTTGCCACCCAATTATTTTTCGAATGTTCGCCTAGATTTCGCTCTCGCAGGCTGTCCAGTTTGGGGTTGTTTCTTTTTCTTATCTGCCAACAGTATCACAGTATGAAAGATCTGCCAGAATAAGATCAAAGTATCGCAACTTCTGTTCACCAGGGTCCCGCTTGTCTATTTTCATCATGATTTCTCAACTTTGGACTCTGCCTAGAGAGTGCTGAACTGACATCAGCATAAGCCGCGTTACCTGAAAGGTGACAGGTGACCTACGAAACGTCATTGCTACAATGCGTAAACTGTTGAGGTTTGATAGAAATAGGAAAAACCTATACATACAGAAATTCTAGAACTGATACAGTGACCTGGGAAGCTTACATAATCTGGAGAATAAACTTCCAGTCACGAAGAACAAGATGAAGTGAATAATTTGTTCCCAGATTCTTAACCAGTTCAATACAGTTACGAAGGTTAAAATTTACTTAGTAATAAGAAGCGGTAAATGAAAAAAGGATTTGCCTGGAGCTGAGTCATTGCCCAGTGGTCTGAGTTCCGCAGATTATTATGCTATCGAATTTTAGTGAAGGACGTGACCTTGTGTGCAACACTGGTGACCTAACCAAGGCAATTTCTAGTCCGAGGTCACATAACGGCTGAACCAGTCAACCACAGCGCCTAATTTCCGATCAGGAAAGGTGTTTCCGGTAACCAAGTTATGAAATTGGTTCGATGTCGAAACGTTTAGCTTGAATCTGAAACATGAATACATGGCCGAGATTAATCCATGCTTGTGAACTCACTTCCCCTCTGTCGTACAGGGAACTCCGTAAGCCGTACGAGGAGCTGTTTCCTGGACGAACCAAGGAAAATCGTTCAGGTTAGCATGACGGCACAGGTTACAAACCACTCGCTAGTTCGATGACCACACATCTGATGGATTCTAATCACCAAAGTCGATACCAAGAATGCTCTTCACGTTGTTTATGTGATCCCATCCCGTCGGCCAAAACCAGGCCAACGGTGCACATTAGCCACATGTGACGGAATCGCCATTTGATTCGGTGTTGTCAAAGGAAAGTTGCCAGCGGCTTCCGACTGCCATGACCAAGGTTGGACCATCCTTACCACAAGCATTGTCGTGTACATGATCCAAATTTAGTGGTGTACTATGTGCACGGAACTCAGAACACTCTCTCTTACCATTGCTCATTTGATAACTTCAGTAACCGCACTGACATTATAAAAAGTTGCCGAAAACGTATATAACATGATAATCAACAACTTCTAAAATCATCCTAGTGTTAAGTGAACCACTACGTATTTCTGTAGTGTTGGAACCGGTGGGATTGTAAATGCGTCACTTTCCCCCTCGAACATTATCCTGCTTATGCCGGTTTTCTCCATTCACCTTCTTTCTTGAAAACGTTTCACGGATTTGTCTCAAATTATCTGTATAGTTCAGCTTCTGTCGCTGATAATTCGGTAATTTCCACATTAACAGTTCCCTGCTGTTCCAGCTTAAAGTCTACATTGTCAATTTCATGGCGATCCAATCTTATGTTAACCGGGCTAATCCTATCTTTTTTAAAATCGTAATTTGTGACTGATCCTAGTTTAAAAAACATTTCATATCATTTCATGCCAATTTATTATAGCTCGCAGGAGATAGCGAGTGAGAACGGTCGTAAATCATCTACGGAGAATAACAATACGTAACTTTGCTTGCGTGTTTTAACATCATCCGAGAAAATAGCCACTGTACTATGTATTCTAACCACCCACATTTTGGTTTTGAACATCGTACTGGTGCGATAAACTACGTAACGCTATAACTTTCTCACTTCTGGGTATTTCGTATTTATCAGGATGTTTGACTGCTCCGTGATTAACCATTTAAAGGTCACCGACAGTTTATCGTGATAGTTTGTACACTTCTTCTTGAACAGAATTATATTTACAACTTCATGAATGCTGGTTTCTATGTTTCAGGATATGGGCATATTGTTCCAAGGACTGATTTGGGACGAGCCGTCACGTTAATCTATGCCCTATTTGGTATTCCGCTCGTATTGCTCTGCCTGGCCAACATGGGTGGGTTCTTGGCCAGTTGCGTACGATTCCTTTATTTCAACACATGTCTGCGGTTAAGTCAAAGAAGACGACAACAAAAGAATGTTGAAAGCGCAAGTGGTCAGGCTACTGCAAGCGACCATTTTCATCCCAATGAGAAAAAAGTGCGCAACCCAAAAAATGGTAAACGGAAAAATCATGAAACTGATGCTGATAATACGAAGCCATCAATATCCTCCAAATCTGGAGATATGGAGTCAAAGATACCTACGCAACATACCTCCGAAGGAGATGAAGAATCTGCGATTATTGGAGTATTGGACATGAGATACCAAAGACACTCACGATCTTCGCTGGTAGTTGATATGACCGCTCCGCAAATTTTACACACCATCGCCACATCACAGTCCTTAATTTCCAAAAATGCTAATCAACGTCGTTCCCCTAGTGAGATCAACGTTCCGAGTTGGCTTAGTTTGCTATTGCTAATTGTCTACGTCACAATCGGCTCCATTATATTTGCTAACTGGGAGGGTTGGACCACTTTACAATCTGCTTACTTTATATTTATCACTCTGTCCACAATCGGATTCGGTGACTTTGTTCCAGGGATTCAGAATGACCAATGGTATGCAGATTCCAGAAAGCCCGTGTTCTGCTGTTTCTATCTACTGTTTGGTCTATCCATAATTGCCATGTGCTTCAGCCTGATGCAAGAGGAAGTTAGAATGAGGTTTCGACGATTTGCAAAAAAGGTCGGTTTGGTGGATGAATGAGTGCAAAATAGAACAGAAGGAAGCTTGAGTATTTAGAACCCGTTAAATTGAGTCTCAACTGGTGGAGCTATTAACAGCCGACGAGTGTTGGTTTGCTGAAATTTTTAATGTAATATTAAGGCTCTGTCTACCTATTTTACGACATACCTTTGACGAATGGCAACGTCGTTGTTCATGTCAACTTAAAAAATACTCCAGAAGTTTACTTCCAGTTCTCCTGCATACATTTGTTGAAACCATAGAGTGATGTAACCTCACTGCGTTTATCTATTTCCATATGAAAACTCTCGGCAAAGCCATGTGGTTTATGAATCCCATACATAGCACATTTGAAATCATGAAGTTTTGTTTGATATGACCGCTCCGCAAATTTTACACACCATCGCCACATCACAGTCCTTAATTTCCAAAAATGCTAATCAACGTCGTTCCCCTAGTGAGATCAACGTTCCGAGTTGGCTTAGTTTGCTATTGCTAATTGTCTACGTCACAATCGGCTCCATTATATTTGCTAACTGGGAGGGTTGGACCACTTTACAATCTGCTTACTTTATATTTATCACTCTGTCCACAATCGGATTCGGTGACTTTGTTCCAGGGATTCAGAATGACCAATGGTATGCAGATTCCAGAAAGCCCGTGTTCTGCTGTTTCTATCTACTGTTTGGTCTATCCATAATTGCCATGTGCTTCAGCCTGATGCAAGAGGAAGTTAGAATGAGGTTTCGACGATTTGCAAAAAAGGTCGGTTTGGTGGATGAATGAGTGCAAAATAGAACAGAAGGAAGCTTGAGTATTTAGAACCCGTTAAATTGAGTCTCAACTGGTGGAGCTATTAACAGCCGACGAGTGTTGGTTTGCTGAAATTTTTAATGTAATATTAAGGCTCTGTCTACCTATTTTACGACATACCTTTGACGAATGGCAACGTCGTTGTTCACGTCAACTTAAAAAATACTCCAGAAGTTTACTTCCAGTTCTCCTGCATACATTTGTTGAAACCATAGAGTGATGTAACCTCACTGCGCTTATCGATTTTCATGTGAAGACTCTCGGCAAAGCCATGTGGTTTATGAATCCCATACATAGCACATTTGAAATCATGAAGTTTTGGTGTGGAGAACCAGCAGTTCACTCGCTTTCCTTGGACGATGGATTATCTGATACAAATGCATTCAATTTTATTCAGACATGTCACAGGGTTTTAGTTCTTTAGTGACGGCGATTGCAAATACACCTGTCATTAAACATGTTGATTCCTCGCTGTAAACATTTTGTTATACACGATCGCTGTATCACACATTTACATTAGTATTATTTACAAAGTTGAGCACCGATAACCCTAATGTTGAGAATAATTGTGTTCGAATAGGATTTACTTAAATGTAGAATGTCTAATCATATTGCAGTTTTATGCCTATTTTGCAATCCTGCGTTGTACAAAAGTTTTCCCGCTTTTTTAATACAACGAAAAGTTAAATATCGATTTAAAAGCTAGCCAGCTTGCAGTTGACTTTAATCCATCAAAATTTTAATTTCCCAAAGTGATTCGCAATAAGAAACCAAGCGATGAAGTAGTTCGATAAATCCCTAAGATTAGTTTCGATAAACACTTAGTGATAAAGTTCCGCTTCTGTCGCAGAAGAAAGTTTTGTAATATATACATAAATATATATATAGTCGAACTCGGTCAAAACGGACACGGAACTAGAATCAAACAATGATCACTTACTAGTTCTGGGTTGTCTGGTCCGTAAATCAGAACAATCTTCTGAACACCATCGACTTCAAAGTCACTGAAACGGTCTCTGCTAGACTATTCATCGTAATAAGGTGTATGCAAACAACGAGCACTATGTTCTACGGGCTTTCAACAATATACGGATATTTGAGCGATTATCTTAAATCTTAAGAGACGACGATTTCATTAACTGCTCAGGGTTGTCGCTATCGAAAGCTGAATCATTCGGTCACTACGGTAGGATAAATAGTGATAGACTAGAGACAGACGAATATACCGTAAAACAAATCTACTGTACAATAAACGTCGTACTCGTACGAAAAATCAAGTCAGGTTACAGCCGGCAAAATATCACCAGGATTCGGTAGTTGGTTGCGCAGAAATCAATCAGGCGTGGTCAACCTCATTGAAGACTGATTTCACTCGTTTGACAAGGCCGCCATAAAACGTTCTTCCAGGAACGTATTTTGAAAGGTTTACCAATGATGTTCAGTTCATAACCAAGTGTGCTTAGAAAATGGGGAGGGCTCACAGTTATTCCGTATGGAAAATGAATGTAGGAACGCACCCCGAAAACAGGTTGAAAAAAATGGTATCAGGGCCGTTTTATGTTGAATGAGACGGCCCGCGTTAAACATTTATCAAACGGAAAACTCCCGCGTACGTCAAGAGAACTTACGAGTGCACACGTTGAGTTAGCTGTATTGCCTGTTCAAAGGTTGCTAGTAGACTGATTTTACAAGGTTTGAAAACATGGAGTAAATGGATATGGAAGAAGATTCTGTATACAACTCAGAATCAAAGCATTTATCTGGTGCTGATCAGGACATACATAATCGGTAGTCGCGCACTTTGCATCTTTCATTCAAGTGATCTGAAAAGTGTCTAGGTAGCTAGCTTTTGTTTGAAAATACGTAAAAGGACTTTGTCGCTGAAGGCAATAGAACTGAGATGTCCTGATACACACTCAGCGAAACAGGTAATTCTGATCTCAATGGCATAAAGCTGCCGATTCTGGGGTTCTTCAAGAACAGGTTTATTGGTAGTCAGGTAGATTGATCTCAACAGTGAACCGAAGAACCCGATCAATAAAAATCAACATCATCAGATTGTTTCGAAAGGCAATTTCAGAAGCTGGAGATGTTTCTGATTTTCCTACTGAAAGCGAGGAAATACACTGAGTCTGGGAGGAATCTATAAACTTAGAAGGAACGTGGGTTAATTATGTTTATCAGTGGCATTTTTGCTTCTGACATAGAAGCCTCTTCAAATTACTTGAGCTAATTACCACTATGGAGGCACTTAAGGTGTGTAAGACCTGAGACCTATACTAGGTAGTAGGTCATAGTCCAAGTGCACGATAAGCGAGGTCGGTAA